>JANIHY010000210.1:69162548-69179521 GCA_027479065.1 Erythroxylum brevipes
TTTTTATCAATTTAATGATTTATTTTTTATTTTTAAAAAAATAAATTTTACTGCCATATTTTTAAAAATTAGCTAAAAAATAAATTAATTGTTACGTATCAATGATATTTATTTTAATATATTTTTATTTAGAAATAAAACATAACATCAAGTCAATATTAAATAAAAAAATTTATTTTGACAATTGTTATTGAGATTGCATATTTTCAGTTTCTTGAATTATATCACCAATTTACGCCTCCACTATCTAATTTAATTCAAAATTAAAATATAAAAAAAACGACTGTGAAAACAAGGAAAAATCCGGGGGCGGCTGGCGGCTTCTTACAAAAAGTCAAATCTTATGTGCCAGATCTAATGAAAAAGATGAGAAGTACAATTGTGGAATCCGATGCTTTAGATAATCATTCCTCGTAAGGTGTTAAGAGGTTAGAATAGGTTCAAAGGCAATGGGATTCAACTCCAAGAAAGCAAAACAAAGCTTCTTCCTCACAAATGGAGGCAAGATGTTAGAGCAGATCATCACTGGTTTCGATGGCAAGTGCAACCCGATAAGGAGCTTCACTGAGGAAGAGCTCAAAAGGGCAACGAACAATTATTCTGAAGATGGGATCTTGAGGGAGGATCTATACCACACTTTGAATAAAGGTGTTCATGAAGGCCGCCCAGTCTCAGTCAAGAAGTTCAAGAGCACGTCCAGGGTGGAGTGGATTATAAATGAAATATCAGTAGCTTCCTTCATGAGCAATCATAGAAACATGTTCAAGCTTCTGGGTTGCTGTCTGGAGACCGAACTTCCTATTCTGGTTTATGAATATGCAAGCAAAGGTGTGCTGTCCAATTACATTGTAGTTGAAGGTAATGATCGGGAATTTTCATGGGAGACCAAGCTTAAGATTGTAACTGGGATAGCCAATGCAGTCTCTTATCTTCATTACGGTTCATCTAAAGTAATTCTTCATCGCAACATTAATACAACCAACATAATCGTCCATGAAGACTACACTGGAAAGTTGATGGATTTTCAGTTGGCAATCCCAATTCCCGCTGGTGAAAACCGTATTGATACAGAAGAATTTTGTGGGATTGCTGGGTACGTAGCGCCAGAAATTTTCCTGATGGGAAGGTATACGGAGAAATGTGATGTCTACAGCTTTGGTGTGATAGTCTTGGAGCTTTTGACGGGTAAAAGAGTGAGGCAATTGCAAGAAGATGAATCTTTTGGAACGACCAGCGCTTCCTTTAGCGGATTGCTTGGGGACTCCTCTGGCTGTTTGGACGAGTGGGACAAGTTCTTTGCGAACAAATTGAAGGACGTACTGGAAAGGGAACACAAGAAGCAGGCAATTCAATGTGTAGAGCTCACTCTCCGATGCCTCAGGAAAGATCCTGATAAAAGGCCCACCATGAAGGAAGTTGCCCAAGCACTCAGCTGCATCAAGAACCTTAAGACTAGCAGCTCAACATCCAAGTGTAGGTTCACTTCAATCCCGATCCCAATACCACTTGCTTTTAATGAATATTCTTATACCCCCACACATTGCAGCTCTTCACAATGGGCATGATATGGATTCAAAACAGCAGTGCGTCTAATTACAAACTATTTTGTTTGGAATGCCAACACATATAGCATCCCTCCTAAATTGTTCTTGTAGTCTTTTTTATCTTTTGCAGGTGACTAGTCTGAATTATCAGCATTCGAAATCAATGAAAACCTCAATTATAGCCTTCTTTGAGCTTTCTGTCATGGGATTTCTGAATTTCAGATTTAGTTACTGATCAGTGAGTCTATTACAAAATTCAAAACCATGAAACATGCCGATTATGCATACTGTACCCAATCAATGTCCACAACCAGAATGATTACGCTAGCATCTTATGCAAAGACAACCTAATATGAACTACCTCACATATGTGAGAAGGCAGAGTCCTCAACTCAATATTTGCGTGCAATGGGAAACTAGTTTCATACTCTTCAACTACATGATCACAACTCACACACATTGGATGATTTCAATAGTTATGTAACAGCAGAATACTTGTGTTAAACACTACCTCTGAAATAGCCGCAGTTAACGAAACTGGGAAAAAATCAACTGCCGTATGTTAAAGGGCAGGAAACCTAGGATTCTGTGGTTTCCACCATCTCAAAATATCAGTCATCTCCACCCTGCTCTTTAGATGCTTCATTCAGATATCTACATAATCTGATATACCGTCAGCAGATGCAGTTTCTGATTTAAATCTCATAAACTGGAGCTTTGTGATCATTCTCGCTTTTTCTGATAGATTTGAGGCGCTAACAAATTGCAATATTCATGGCAAAAACATGCGATCCATCTTTGACCTGTTTACCGATAATTAAAACTCTCTCACCTTCGAAGATTTCGTGAAAACTCTACGTACTCAGTATCTAGGGACAGCAATATAACAATTCGTTCAACTTTCCAAGTCCTCGTAATAATTATAAGTCTCTTGTATTCTATTTGCCGTAATCGATTTGAGATCCTTAATCCTTTGATATTCCTTCTAAAAAAAATCGACTATTAACATTTCATCCAAGAAATTATGGGATGCAGCACGCATTGCATTGATATCTACAAGTAAAATGAGGAAGAAAAGTGAGCAGCCTCCTAGCAGTAACCCAATCACTACAAGTTGGCACACCATGTCTCCAACACCAAATAGATAGATCCCCGCCAGTATCAAAATCTAGACGCAACAAACACTTACCTGGTGCTCTCATTTTCACTTCTTTGAACTATCTGTTTAAACTAGAATCAGGTCCTCCTAGATATTCTTCAAATTTCGAATCCAATTCACCGAATCACCATCTTCTTTCAAACTGCCAACCGCGACAGACAATATGTCTAATACGTAGGAAATTACCTTATCACATGCCAGACAATCAATGATTTAGTCTTTGAAGTACTCAATTGTAGCGTTGTTCGCTTATGCATCTTCAACTGTTACGATAAATGTATTCTTCATTCTCCAGTCAGGCAAACAGTAGCGATTGCCTCACAATCATCATCAGGAGCAGCTAAAAAAGGAAAGTAATACTACTCTGTCCAATCTCCAATCGTTAACAAATTGAGCTGTAAAAGATACGCGGGCTACTTTGTCCAGAAGAACACCATTCTGTACTAAAATGGACCTTTAGACAGAATTCTTAGAAAACTCCCTTTAACTTTAGCTTTTCGCCAAGTAAGCTGAAAACAATCCCAAGTAACTTCAGATCGCCCCAGAAGACAACTTTGCAATATAAAGCAAACACAAACTGAGTTCTTCTGATAGCAATACGGATCCTAAACCCATATTGACATATTCTAGGAGAAAGAAGGAGAAGGAACCGAACATGGGTCACAAACCCATGTTGACATACTCTAGGAAATTCACTAAGGCAAGGAGGGGTGAGTCAGCTAATGGTTAGAGAAGAGTTAGTTAGAGGAGAGAGAGGGAACTATGTAAGGGGAGCGGTAGTACTGAGGAGGGCATCTTTTTGCTCTGGCACTGTCTCAGTTGATAGCTTGAGGGGCCATTGTTGGCTGATAGCTTAGTGCTTGTAGAATTTCCTACGAGGTTATAGCTAAGTATTAATAAAATCACTATATTTTCATCCATTTTCTTATCATTGGTGCTTTCATTGAGAGACCCAGTGTATGCAAACGAGAATGGCATCACAGAAGTGGGAAACAATGGATGCTCGCATGATCGCGGTTGATACGAAGTTGTTGGATCATACGGTCCAACTGGGCAACTTACATAAGGGTGTCGATGATCTCTCCAGGGCATTGGCAGCGATGCACGCCGAAATGAGAGAGGAATTCCAACGTCAAGCAGTACACCAGACACCAGAGGTCAGGTCGAGTTCGGTGGAACGTGGGAAGTTGGTACAGATTGTGGTAGGCAGGGGCGTCACCTCTATGACGTCAGAAAAATACCAGCTCCGAGTCAAACGGGTAGAGCTCCCTCCATTTTAAGGTGAAAACCTGATAAGATGGGTCTCTCGTGCAGAGTTGTACTTCGTCATTAAGGGAACTCCATCGAAGCTTCGAGTTCAGCTAGCGCAGATTTGCATGGAAGGTATGACATGGCACTGGTTTAAGGTTTTCCTACGTCGAAACCTGAACTGGATTGGGAGACCTTCAAGAGAGTCTTGTTCAATCGGTATGGTGATCATTTCAACGAGAATCTTTTTTTCTAGCTGAAATCACTAATGCAACAAGGTACTGTGGATGAATATGTGGAGACATTCAAAATACTGATGGCCCAGGTTCCTCCTCTTCTTGAAGATCAGTATATGGGTTTATTCATAGGGGGATTGCGAGAGGATATAAGGTTGGAGGTCTTAGTGCTGGATCCTTCCTCCTGATATCGATTGATAGCAGCGGCATGTGCGGTGAAGCATAAGCTCACTCCTTCGACGTACGCCAAGTCGCCCATGGGCTGGAGACCCATGGGTGCTCCATTGGTCGAGCCTCCTAATCCGACTATGGTAGGATGCAGTTAGATCGATGCGTGACCCAAAATGGGTTGTCCCCAAGCGCCGGCCAGTGGAGGCGCGAACTAGTGGACCAATCGGGATGGAGGAGTAGATCAGCGACCGGGTATGGAGAAGATGGTTGAGATGCGTCAAAGGGGGACCATAAATCTCTCTTACCAGGAATTGATGGATCGACAAGCTAAGGGACTATGCTTCAAGTGTGGATAGCACTATAGTCCTACCCATGTCTACCCCGATAAACATCTGTGTTTGATGACTGGGAGGGACATGAGGAAGAAGAAGGGTTGTCGTCTAGTATTAGGGACAGCAAGGAAGCCATCATGGGTGAGGCAGAGGAGACGGTATGTCAAGTAGCCGAATATGGGGAGATAGCTCAGTCCAAGACTTTTAACATTGAGGGCAAATTGGCTGGAGTTTCAATCTTGTTACTCATTGATAGTGTGGCAAGTCATAACTATCTATCGCAAGATTTGGTGGCCACTTTGGGACTGATTGTGACTCCAATTGAAACTTATGGGGTGAAGTTGGGCAATGGAACTAGATGCTCTTCATAGGGTCGGTGTAGGGGACTGGTGGTGATAGTAGGAAATGTAGAATTAATGATTGATGCGTATATTCTTCAATTGGGGGGAATAGACCTGATTTTGGGGGGAGAATGGCTGGAAATCTTGGGAGAGGTGAGAGTGGATTTTAAGCAGAAAACAGTGAAATGGGGTTTTGAGTAGGGAAAGGAAGTAGTCACTTTGAGAGGGCAGGGCTGTGAGCAGCCTCAACAACTTTCTTCCTTGCAAGGAATGCTTCAGTCCATTGTCATGGATTCCTCAAATAAACAGCAAAGAGGTGAGGCTGGTATGCTGGTTTTGGAGACTAATATTGCCCTACTTCCAGCCCAAATCTGAGAATTAACCCTAGTGTTGCGAGCAAATCAGATGGTATTCCAAGAACCGAAGGGACTTCCACCTTCGCAGAGTCACAATCATGCAATTAATTAGCTTAATGGAACCAATCCAGTTAACGTGCACCCTCATAGGTATACTTATCACCATAAGGATGAGATTGAGCAACAAGTCAGGGAATTGCTGCCCATTGGAGCTATCCGACACAGCACCAGTCCTTTCTCCAACCCGGTGATTCTAGTTAAAAAGAAGGATCATTCGTGGCAAATGTGTGTAGATTACCATGCTCTGAACAAGGTAACCATTCCGGATAAGTTCCCAATTCCTACCATCAATGAGCTTATTGATGAATTGCATGGTTCCAAGTATTTTTCTAAGATTGATTTGAAGTCCGATTTTCACCAAATCTGAATCAAGAATGAGGATATTCATAAGACTGCCTTTCGGACTCATGAAGGACACTATGAATACTTAGTCATGCCTTTTGGGTTGATGAATGCTCCATCCACATTTCAATCTACTATGAATTTGGTTTTTAGACCACTTCTAAGGAAAGGTGTGCTGGTCTTTTTCGACGACATCCTGATCTATAGTAGAAGTTGGCAGCAGCATCTCAAGCAGTTGGAACAAGTATTACAGCTCTTAATTGAACATCAATTCTTTGCTAATAAGAGGAAGTGCTTATTTGGGCAACAATCCATTGAGTATTTGGGGCATGTTATTTCAGCTGAAGGGGTTGCAATGGATCCTAACAAGATTCAAAGTGTTAAAGATTGGCCTATTCCAAAGAATGTGATAGGGGTTAGAGGGTTCTTTGGTCTCACCGGGTATTATTTGAAGTTTATCAAGGATTATGGGAAGATTGCTCGGCCCCTCACTGAACTCACCAAGAAAGATAACTTTTCTTGGAGCACCGAGGCTCAGAGGGCATTTGAAGAATTATCTAGTTTCTTTCCCGATCCTCACCCTACTAGATTTCTCCAAAGAATTCGTAGTGGAGTGTGATGCTTTGGGTTTTGGATTGGGGGCTGTTCTTATGCAGGAAAATCGACCCATTGCTTATTTTAGCAAGGCCCTATCAGCTACTGCCAAGTCTAAATCAGTGTATAAGAAGGAGATTATGGCTTTGGTGCTAGCTATACAACATTGGAGGCATTGTCTTTTGGGGAGATCATTTAAGGTGTATACTGACCATAAAACACTGAAGCATCTACTAAAACAGAGGTTAAATACCCCTGATCAGTACCATTGGTTGTCCAAGTTGATGGGCTTCTAATTTGAGGTGTTCTATAAGTCAGGTCTTGACAACAAGGCAACAGATGCCTTATCACGTGCACCAGTGACACTAGAATTTCACCATCTGGTTTCATCCCCTAATTGGGTCGATTCTACTAAGCTACAAGAGGAATACCAAGGTGATCTTTGGTTGTCCGACATTCTACAGAAGCTCAAAACTCACCCTATAACAGAATCAGATTTCCACTTGTCTAGAGGATTATTATTAAAAGGAAACAGGTTGGTGTTACCTCAAACCTCCTCCTTAATTCCAAAATTTTTGCAAGAGTTTCATTATACTCCTACAGGAGGACATTTCGGGTTTACAAAAACCTATAAAAGGATAGTTGGATGTTTGTATTAGGTTGGAATGCGAAAGCAAATTTTGTAGTTTGTGAAAGAGTGTGAAGTGCGCCAAAGACATAAGTATCAAACTCTTGCTCCCGCTGGGCTACTTCAACCTCTTCCTATCCCCAATTCAGTTTAGGAGGATATCTCGATGGATTTGGTCACAGGTTTGCCCAAAAGCCAAGGATTTGAGGTCATTATGATGGTTGTGGATAGATTATCAAAGTATGCACATTTTATCCCACTCAAACATCCTTTTATCGTCAAGGTTGTAGCTGATTGTTTCATTAAGGAAGTGGTTAAACTCCATGGCATCTCAAAATCAATTGTAAGTGATCGGGATCCAATATTTTTTAGTAACTTTGGAGGGAGATTTGGAGGATGCAAGGAACGGTTCTTCGCATGAGTACTTCTTACCATCTGAAAACGGATGGACAAACTGAGGTGGTCAATAGATGTCTTGAAACCTATCTCCAGTGTTTTGTGTCCGAACAACCTAAATAGTGGCCTAATTGGCTCTCTTGGGCCGAATTTTGGTATAACACCTCTTTTCACTTTGCAACTGCCACAACCCCTTTCGAGGTGGTGTATGACCGACCTCCTCCTAAGGTTCCTCACCTCCTCATTGAAGAGTCCCTCATTGATGCTGTAAATGGTGTATTGATTGACAAGGATGAAGTTTTGAGACAGCTCAAATTCTATCTTGTTCGAGCCCAACAAGTTATGAAATCTGCGGCTGATGTTAAGCGAAGGGATGTTCAATTGGAGGTAGGAGATTAGGTTTATGTTAAGCTTAGACCCCACAGGCAGACATCCAAGGCTAGGCGAATTTCTTTTAAACTTCAGCCCAGTTTTATGGCCCTTTTCAAGTGCTAACTAGGGTGGGGAGTGTGGCATACAAGCTGGCTCTTCTGGATACATCAAGAATTCACCCGGTGTTTCACATTTCACAGCTTAAAAAGATGATTGGGAACTATGTGCCCGAGCCCATTCTTCCTTCAGGCTTAGAGGTTGATTCTACCGAACCTTTAGCACCCAAAGCAATCCTTGTTGAGCACACTGTTCAGAAAAATCAAGAGCAAATGGTTGAATTGTTGGCCCTAAATTTTTTTAATGAATAAGCATGATTTAAAATTGATTTCAAGGAGTGTTTAATTATGTTAAAGTGTGAAAGAAAATATGACAGGGGTTAGTGAAAGTATTAAAGTAGTAAAAGAGTGTGAGGGCAACTTTAGCAAGCCACATAAGTCTAGAAATCATAAGACATTAAAGGAAGGGCAAGGAGGACTTTTATAAGTCATTAAGGGTAAGATGGGAGCAAAGAAGTGTTGTTTCCTTCCTTAAGAAGGAGAAAAACGAAAATAGAATAGGAAAAGTGAAATAACAAATCAAAGAGAAAGAGAAAGAGAGATTTCGGTGGTTGAGAGGAAGGAAGAAAGTTGAGTTAAGGTTTCTTTTTTTCTAAGCTTTCTAGAGAGATTTAGAGGTTTTGCAAGAAGGAAAAAAGGTAGAGAAAATCAAGATCTTTTTTTTGAACTAAGCATCTCTTCTTTTAGTGAAGATCTAAGGTAAGAGCATTTTAATGCTTTAGATATAGGAAGGGTTTTTGTTCATGAAGCTTAGAAAATGCATAGGTTTAAGTTTTCTAGAACCATCTTATAGAACATACTTTGTGGGTTTCCATTATAGCAACCTTATTGAAGTTGGGAATTTTTATCTATGAAAAGAAAATCAAGAAAGACAAGAGGAGTAAGAGAAGAGGCACATTTGAGCAAGCCATAGTCAAGGACTTCAAAGTGGGTTTCACTTTTATAGTTAAGTAATAAGCCAATAAAGTTTTTGTCAATAAATCACAGTAAAGGATTTTTCAATTACCTTATTCATGTGCATTTAATGTTTTCTAAATGCTGTAAGATTGTGTCACATGATTATACATGATTTGTATGATGATTCATGAAAAGTTGTTTTTAAAATGATTCTTTGAAAAAATGTATGATTTTGAAACCATATTTTTGGAAATGGTTTAAGATATAGCAAGTATACGAAAAATCAAGTTTTCAAGAGAATGGCCAATTTGGCCATCAAGCTTACAAGACAATGAACTATGTGTTATGTGGGTTTGGGGTGGTTCCCTAAGTTATGTCACGTGCACGTTGACAAAATTAAAGGCTTCTCCCGCCTACCCGCTAGTGACAAGGAGCTCCTTCAGAGACTCCCATAAGTTCACTGCTACGTAAGATCATTATGTGAAAATACGTAGTACTTTCTGTTTTGGATCTACCTGAACCATCTGATATGTTTATGTGTTCATGACAAGATGATATGAGTGATGCATTCATGACTGCATACATATGATTTCCTATATGGAAAATGTTTTTAAAATGTTTTTACTTGTTATAAACTATAAAATTGTTACCTACGAGCCTTTGAGCTCACCCCCACTTTCCTCCCCATAAGCAGGTGATGAGCAAGAGATTGAGTAAACAAGGGTCAAGGCATCACTCCACTTTTGAAATGTTGGTGTAATTTGAACAAATCAACTAAACCAAGGCTTCAGTTGCATTTTGAGCAATTTATTGTTCACATATCTTTTGTATTTTGGAATATTCTTGAAAAATTCGTGTATTGGGGGCTTAAAATGCCCACTAAAGCTTTATAAAACTACGATTTTTTGATACTGATGGTTTATGATTTTGTTTCTGCCCATGATACTCAAGGTTACGTAGGGGAACAAAATTTGTGTACTGACTTCAAGGATATTCTGGGTTGATGTGAGTTGAGTTAAACAAAATTATCTTCTGAGAAGTTTTAGATGATTTTTCTAGCTTTCCAATGATATAAAGTTTGTTAGATTTGGTGATCGTAGTAGAAAGTTATGATCATTTGAAGTTGGTGTTGTTTCATAGGGTGAACTTTCGAGACAGCTGCATTGATTTGAAATTCTAACCCTTATAGAGGCAAAAATAGTTTATGAGGTCATCATAGAAGTTGTAGGTCTAGAAGTCTTCTTTAAAATGGTCTAAGAAAGACCTCAATCTGAAACTTGTAGTGAAAGTTATGCCCTTTTATTGTTTCATCTTAGTTTTGCGTCTCAGTTTGACGTCAGTAATTCGTCTCATGACGTCAGCATCGTCTTAGTTTAGCCAGAACATCTTCTGGTCCAAATTTGATCCTCTAAAAGATAGAATTGGTCTTTAAGGTCTCACGAGAGTTGTAGATCTTGAAGTCCTCTTCCTATTCATCTAAAGAACACCTAAATCCGAGTTCTGTACATAAAGTTATAACTATTTTTCCAATTCGTTTCATGATGTCAGCAATTCGTCTCATGATGTCAGCATCGTCTTAGTTTGGCTAGAACATCTTCTAGTTCAAATTTGAGCCTATAAATGATAAAATTGGTGATGGAGGACCATCTCAACCCATTTTCGTCCAAGCCAAAAAAAAACAAAAAGAGCAGGTCGATCATAGATGAGCAAAATATTGAAGCCCATTTGGAAGAAGCCTATGCTGGCCACAATGAATAAATGAAGATTTACCACAAGACTTTTTATTTAGTCTTTTACTTTCTCAATTACCTTTATTATTTACCATCTTTATGTTATGTTTAGACTTTAATTACATGTTAATGGGCTACTTTTGGACACTAATTAGCTACAGAAAATTAGCAGCCAAAGGAATGTGAGAAATTAACATGTTGCTATCCTCATTCCTTGCATTTTCTTTATTTAAACTCATGTTCTTTTCATTTGTAAAAAAAAAAAATATAGATATAGATTTTAAAAAATGAGATGTTTTCTTCTCAAATTCAGACTTTGATTTGTAGGGTTTGATTGTTTTCCGAAAATAATCAAAAGGGCTTGTTTGTTTGCCGAAAATATTCAATCGTTTGTGTATTGTGCGATTTTCAGAATTCTGTCCAAGTTTTAATTTGGTTTTCCATTTTTTGTTTCCTGTGTTCATCAAATTAAAAACTTCCCTTCTTAAAGTTTATTCCTCAGATCTTAAATTAAAAATCTCCAGAAGATATCTTCACCCAATTCGAACCCCAGCCTCCTCAAAAGTCCCGTTTCCTCATTTGGCTTCATTCTATCGCCCAGATTAACATGTCACCACTAAATCTACTATAACTCAATCATTCCTTATCCGATTAATCCGATTCTTATGTCTAAATTATAGTTCACAAAAAGTTCTACAACTTTGCTTTTTTCCTCGAAAGCAAATTCTTAGCCAATTAACCCAAAAACGTCTTCATATTTTCTATTCCAGTTTTATCCGATTAAAATCAGATTGCCCAAAACTTTTCCAGCCACCGCCAGATTCCACACGCCATCACATGGGGCATCCAAACCATGGTATTTCCTTCTATCCAAACCATACCATTTTCCATGCCAGTCATTTCAACAGCAGCAAGCTATGTAATAGGTATGTAACCACAGGATACGACCATACAGTAAGTAAATTTCCCTACAAAGTAAAACCGAAAAGGCCATATAACTTCAAAGCTATGTAAATGAAGAATGATTCTCCTATCTTCACCTCGTACCATGTCAATAAAGGTCGTTCTTAGGTCCAGCACACGTATCCTTCACTTGCAAGAAGTCCTATCAGGTTCAACGATAAAGTATGTCATGAGAGTCGAAAGGTACGTGAGTTTCAACTTGAGATGCTTGTTTGAATGTGTAGCTGCTGGCAAGCTGCCAGATAGTACTTCAGGCTGGTCGCATGTTGATGCTGGTGGGAGGCATAAGAGTGTGTGTATGGTTTCAGAAAAATTGGGTCTCATGACCATGCTTGTGTGCATGTCCACAATCTAGGGACCACTATTTGCCACCGAAAAAATATTAAAAATGCAACCACAACGCATGCCTGCTTGCTCAGGATGATAATTGAAGTGGTGGCAGGAATGTAGATCAGCAACGCCTCTCTTTGTGAGAGAAGTTGGACTATGGTTCTTTAGATGCATCGAAACACTTGAACACATGGTGGAGAAAAGACGTAGGCGGGTAGTCACACGAGCTCTTTCCAAATTCTGTGGAAACATATGTTGGTCTACACAGACATCAGCAATCTATGGCACGAAACCGTTGTTCTCAGCTTAAAACGTAAGCTTTCCTCGGCGTCGTTCTACAATCAGTTTGTCACCCGTGTTTTAGGCGTAATCAGGACAAAACCGCTCATTGACAAAATTAGAACACTGGAATAAACTAGGGCTGAGACTTCCATGGCCTCAAATTGTACATGTTCGGTTATGAAAAGTACATTCACATGTAACATGCATGAGAAAACGCATACTAAGGCCGCAAAATAACTAATACCTAGCAGATAAAAGGGCATACTTTAACTGCATACATAAAGGTAAAATCTCTGATCAATACAACTAGATAAAAGGAACAAAATAAAAAAATTCAGAAGATAATCTTTCTATCGCTGGACAATATACATCGAAGTCGTAGAATTACCTAAAGTTCAAGGCCTTTTCTGCCTTCAGACTCCTATTACAGCCATTCTCAGTACTATTCTTCCAATATCAAACTCAAGTTTATCCAGGAGTTATGACATTTATGCTTCAGAGTCAATCTCGCTCAGGGGCATCCCCAGAAACTCTTCTTGCACTGAGGTTACCAGCATATGACCAAACCCTCCCAATATCAGATGGGAAAGATTTTTCATACTTGCAACCATCTGTCTCCTTCATATTGTTCTTCTTTAGAGAAGTCGTTAGCCTTGCTGGGCTTCCAGCCACTGGAGTCGAAGAGCAGAATGTTGGAGTTGCAAAAGGAGATGTGAAAGGGCTGTGTTGGATTGAGAAGGGGCTGGGAGACATTCGCTTCTGGATCGGAACTCCACTTAAACCTCCCCTATTGAAAAGAGACATTGACTCTGCTGCAGCACATCTTTTGGTGGCATCATCTACAAAAAGAACATCATCTATCCTCGCCATAATGTTGAAGGCCAAGCTCTCCATTACTCTTGAGTAGCTTTCTAAAATTGACTGCCCAACATCCTGCAATAAAATGAATTCTTTCACCACAGCCCGTCTACTCTCATTATTCTCAAAGAGAAAGAAGTAAGCATATTATTCATTTGGAATATATATTATTTGGACCTTATGTTAATCCATAAGAGATATCTGAAAAAGTAGTCTAAATCTAGATAATGAAATATATCCTGTTAGCAACAACTAAATAAAATGTAAGATAGGGTACATACCTTATTGTATTGGATCTTGCTCATATCTAATGATGTTTGTGGGAGTCCAGGAAAACGAAGCTTTAGGCTCTGTAAGAGGGTCGCAGCTCTCTGGGCCAGAAAATTATTCTTTTCAGTGTCAGTAACCAGGCCCTTGACCTTTCCACCCCATGATGACTTGGTTCTTGAATGATTTTTGTGTTTTCTCTGATCTTTCTGATTCCAAACATGGACTGCAGCTTCAAGTCTGTTAGCAATTTCAAGAGTGTGATGCTCAGTAGACAGATCCAGGCAATCAAGGAGACATGCTGGTGAGAAAAGCTCAGCTGCTATGTAGCGGTAAATGGTATCACCCAGGCAAGCTTTCCCACTCTGATAAAAAATTATAGAACAACAAGAAAATAAAACGCAGTTATATTAATTAGGAAACAGGAATGAAACAATTAACACAAGATCATCTAACCAAAGGACCCCAATTTTCTTCTTTCTATTTCACAATCAGCTACAAAGGATCACAGGTTTATATTTTTTATTAAAAGAACTAGTAACTTGTCACAGCAGGAATCAATTTCTTCAGGATCTTCTAAAAACAGAAGCCCAATAGTTTGGGAACTCAAACTAACTAATAGTTAGCGAAAAACTACGCATCACAATTAGAACATCAGTATAGGTGATTTGGTTGTAATCCTTGGCATCCATATATCATATAGCTATTAGTAGGCAATCACAACATACCTTGGGCAAGGTCTCTAAATATGCATTGGGTATTTCCATCTCAGCCAGCACACAGCTATTAATTGCCATCGCTGCCTTCAATATCTGGTTTGTGCAATCCCTAGACTGCTGCAATCGCTTCCTTTCATCCTCAGACAACCCATTTGGGGGCACTTTTGGACACGGTAACCACCATTTTTCTTCTTGCCTAACTGATGGTCGTCCACTAGAAAGACCAGAAGGATATGAATCACAATCACCATTATCAGCCAAAATTATACCCCGATCCACATACCAAAACTCCATCTCACAAAACCCATCCAGCATACTTATTAACATTGCATCAAGCTTCTTGAGAGCAGGGAGATTCACATATAAATCAGCACGTGGCCTATTTGCCATGACCTCATAGGTACCCCCACCAGGGAATTGTTGTATCGAAGGGACAAGCTCAACAATGGAATCACTAACACACAATAGCCATTCCATTTCTCTCCTCCACATAGCCTTCTTCTGGGGGGCCAAAGGCTCTAACCTCCACAGTTCGCCAAACACAGTTGCTGCAAATCCAACCCAGTTCGAGTTCAGAGTTATGTAAGTTATACCAAAAATCATTTCAGTGGACAATGCTTATATACAAACCAGAAAGATTGGTGATTGCATTCGAGATAGCAAGTGCTGTACAGACACCTTTACCACCACCAGACATGTCCTCTCCTAAAAGTAGTTTAGCAAATCTCTCTTTCATCATTTCAACTTCTACAAACATAAGAAGACCAATTATACATAAATCAAGCAAAGAAGCATAAACGCAGCCATCAATTAACACATTATAAGATCTTCAAGAAACATATATAACTGAAATCTAAACCCAGATTCTTATTCTGACATTTCATATTCCCTAAGAAACAAAGCAAAATCTTTCCTTTATTTGCCAGAAGCACAATCAATACAGAAAGCAATTAACTCCCAGAAAACAGCAAATCAAGTAAACAAGAGAGCTACCAGACAAATCATCATCCTTTTTCTCGCTCTTCTCGTCCCAAATCAGCACATTTTGACCTCCGATCAAAGGTAGTTTCGGGAAAGTGAACACTCCAGGCGCTGGCAGGGGTGATGAAGTCATGGAGCTCGACGCACCTTCCGCATCAAAGCGCTGACAGGACAAACTGCTACAACTCTCGGACTCGCTGACGTCAGCGCTCAAGCTGTAGCTCCCGCACCTTTCACTCTGCTGGTCATCGGAGCCGTCGTCCGACGATAAACTCCCCATGGAAATCAAAGATTCAGCGGACAAACACTAACCACTAGAGATCTCACACGCACAGAGCGGGCAAAGAAACGTAATGCCTTCGTGAGGATAAAGGAACCACCGCTCCGGCATCGGGTGGGTGGCAGAGCACACGGCGGCCGCAGACTCTGTCAGTCTCTCTCTCTATCTTTTTTGTTTATAATTGAAGTAATTGGCTGATTGGTTGCTTTTTCTTCAAGACTCACTTCTTCCGCTCAATGTAAGTGATGGTTGAAGCAGAGAGGGTGGGGGGGAGAGAGAGAGCAACTCGCAATAAAGCTGACCATCAAAGGACGAAGGGTGAGACTTGGTGTGCGTGTGCGTTTATGGTATAACTGTAAGAGATACTGTGTGTCGTTGGATTTGGTAACTGTGATTTTGGAACGGTCAGCATGAGTCTGGTGAATTGTACATGGACGTACTGCATTTTTGTTTCCTAAAGAGCGAAAAAAGAGACGGCCGTTTGTTGGTAGCTGCCTTTCCGTTTAGCACCCGACACGGCGCCCTTTTGGTGGGTTCCACTGTCGTTTGCCCTTCCTCTTCTTTCCGGGACTATAGGTGCCACATTGGATCAGAATGGCGACGTGGAGGTGTGGTTGGTCTAAAAGAAATGAATTTTGGAATGCGAAAGGAGGGAAATTACGGTGGGTGCTTAACGGCGGTTGAGGGAGGGATACGTACCAGGCGGTCTCAGTTTTACGAGGATGGACGGTTGGGATGCTCAAAGAGATTGGAATTGATAATTACTGTGTTTTTGAGTGCAAGTTCATTAAATGAATTAATAATTGGTTTGTTAATTAAAATTGATTGCAAACGCGATGGGACCCAATTGAATCAGTGAACAGAGGAGATTCTGATGAGGTCTAAAGTAGAGCAAGAGGCAGGGCATGTTCTTACGCAATGCCGTTTTCGGGGCTGGGGCGTGTCGTTTACTGAACCTGACAGACCTCAAATCGAAGCAGATATGTCGATCCAATATTCAACCTGCTTTTTTTTTATAAAAAATGTTGGAATAAGAAGCATGATATGTTTTTCTAGGCAAGGAGTTTCTAAAATCTCAATTTAGAGCTACGTATATGAATCTACGGTAATATTAATTAAAGGAGAAGCGAAGGACCACACCACACGACATGAAAGCAACTTATTATAAGAGCGGGCAGCAAAGGCAGGGGAAGAAGTAGGGAGGATTGGCACCATAGGTCGGCCACTGGAGTAGTAGGTCTACTATTATCACCACATGCACGCAGCAGGTCCTGGTTAGGGTGGCTTGGTTCTGATTGGGACAGAACAAAAAAGATAAATAAACCAAAGTGTCACTTTTTAATTAGGTTATATCGTTGGCAAGATAGGGAGACGATAAATTTGTTACTCACCCACATGCTATTTCATTGTCATAAACAAATACTAATTTGATAATTGGGAGGTGTGATAAGAAATGATTTATGGTATAAAAATGCATATGTTGTTGACAAAACTTTCAAAAGAGTAGTACTATGTGTTCCATTGAAAAGGACATATTTATTATTTTTAAGTAACACATCAAAACGTAAATTCTTAGAAAACCAATTGATAGAACTTAAAATTCAAATTCATACCCCATCCAATAAGTTATCATAGATTTTCTCTTACTAGAGTTTGAATTCCTTAGATAAGGTTGAGATAGAACCTTTTCTGAACTCTTAAGTACAATGAATTCTATCACATTTTATAAAAGATCTAAATTAATTCTTATTGATATTTTAGTACTATTTTG
>JANIHY010000210.1:69242436-69254056 GCA_027479065.1 Erythroxylum brevipes
ATAATATTCTAATATTCATTTATATTTTATTCCATTATAAATCATTATATTTTATTTTATTTCATTAAAAATCTTACATCGAATCAAAAATAGCATAAATTAGTATAAATGCTAATAACTATATTGATTTTTTTGTTTCGGTTTCGATTTTGTAATGGACTTTTGATATTAGCATTTAGTATTGTTCGCAAATATCGCTACATGCGTGCTAATCTCATCTAGTTCTTATCTTTCGTTGTAAATATTTCCATTTTGATCGTTTATGCTTAATTTTTACTTATTTGTGGAAAACATTGACTGTGTCCTTTTTTTTGTCTGTTAAGTAGCTTAAATTTCTTTTAACTAAAGTACTAATTTCACTAAATTTATCATACTAAATATGCATAAGATGGGAGACATTGGAGTAGGCAATTTGACTTATTGCCATGATGTCTAGCATCGTTAGTAGCAACTTCTATTTTCCCCACGAATAGTACTGTTGAAAGGTACAATTTACTAAACACTTATATAGTGTATAATTTGTTGAAAAGAAACAGAATGAATCTCCATACAATAATCTTAAGGTTTATAGTGGATAAAGGAAATCAAAAAAATACATGTGGTTATCTATCGTATGGGATGTTGCTCGTCAAGAGTTTTCAACACTATAGGGTACCTTTTGCAAACTTGAGTTGTTATAATTTGGCTAAGTTTCATCCTTCTATTCTATACCAATTTGGATACAAATTGCAAAACAATGTTTGGGTAGAAAAGAAATTTGAAAGAGAAGCAAAAATCCTAAGTTTTGCTCCAAATCAACGAGTCCATGTTCCTTTTCAGATGAAAATAGTGCAAGTATACAACAACGGTTGAAGAACATTCAAAACAATCAAAGACATTATGCAAAATTAGCTTCTTAATATGCAAATTCTATTAAAAAATATATCTGAATCCCTTCATTAATTTTATTGCTTTTTGCATGGCTCACTTGTACTTATGGGATTATCTTACATATCAATATATTATTTCTCTTCTCTCTATTTCTTTATTTTTTGTGTTGTTGATAATGATAAAGGGGAGAACTTATGTGGACACATTTTTTGCATATATAAGATATGATTTCTCGATACTACCTTAATTATATATGTGATTGATTTTGTTGTAAAAATCTGTGATACATAATTAACAAGCTCTTTTCTTAAGAGGCAGACTCCTTATAATTATGTCGAAACATATAAAAGTCTCAGGTATCTTTCGAAATCATCTATTATTTTTTTGAATTTTGAAAAATATATCTATTATTGCTTATCATCATCAAAAAGGGGAAGATTGTTAACTTAAGATTCATATTTAACGATTTTGATAATAACCTTATAATATTTCAAAATTCAAATTGGATTTATTTCTTTATATATAAACAACAGGATAATTCTTAAAAGGAAATAAAATCATGGAATAATTATTTTTCTTCTTACAAGAACTTTCTTTATGAACTCACCTTATTAGAAAGGATCTGGAAGATTTGTTGGCGAAGAAGACATCAAAGTTATTCGAAATTAAATCTATTCAGTTGACTCAAGATGCGAGTGAAATAGCAACTAGTTGAAAACAAAAGTCTATTTAAGGAAGAGCCACTACTTTTGCAAATAGATATTAGACTTTTGAAATACAGTTATAGCATAAATTCTTTTGAAAGTGATATCATTGTAAAAATTCCTTGTTCTTTAGAAAGTGAAAATATTTTTTAGAGAGATGAGTCTAGCTCATATTAAGCAAACTTCATTTTAGTTTAAACCAACGTTTCGTTTAAGCTTCACGCTCACTTAAGCCAAGCTAATGTCCCCTCCTTCTTTTGTTTTTTCTTCTCGCTTTACGTCTTCGATCTTGCTCTCAACTATTTTGTGCCCCTATCTGTATCTGCTTTACTTCACAGGTGATCTAGTGCCCAAGGTTGAAGGAGAAAACTTACATGCCTCTTAGTGCCGGCCCTGGGCAAGGGCCAGCAGGGCACCTGCCCAGGGCTCATGATAAGGAGGGGCTCCTAATCTTATGGTAATTTTTTAAAAGATATAAATAAAAGAATATTAATCAGCCATAAAATTAAGCTCCAAAAAAATTACCCACAAGATAACACCACAAACCCAATAATTGAGTAATATGCAGGCCCATTAATGATGCATTTATTATGTCCTTCCTTTCGGAACTATTAACACATTCAGTACTGAAAAGGGGCCCATTCTCATCCCTTTTTCATGGTGAGAGTCTCATTCAATAACATATTGGTCGATCAAGTCGCAGTATATGCTAGCCCATTTTCTATCAACTGCAAAGATTTTGTAAAGATGCCACGTTCCTAGAAGAAAATTAAATATTATGATCATTTAATATTTGGTTCAATATGTACACTTATAAATTGAGTCATTTATGTTTCATATAAACATAAATTTAAGCATACTGCCGATTTATTAGGGCCTTTCTTTTATTTCGTTCAATTTATTAAGGTCATTTTTTTATTTCGCCCCGGGCCTATAAAATGATAGGAACGGCCCTGTTGCCTCTATCTGTATCTATCACTCTCTCCCATAATTTGAGTCTATCTTCTACTCAACAATATTCTTGTTGTGGAAAGTAAAAAAAAAAAGAAACTCTTTGGAAAACTATATTGGATGAGATGTTCCATCCTACCTTAAATTTGAGTATTCGGATGGCTTATGAGCTTGAACAACGGCAGGAGGTATGAATAACTAGATGATTATGCTTCTCTGTTTCCTTGCAACACATATCAATGCTTTGACTTTTCTTCTTCATCACCAACAATTTTGATTTGTGATAATTTGTTTCAGGTGTTAAATATACCACCAGATCGACGTGAGGGACCCATGAAAGCTAAATTTGAAAAACTTAAAAAAGTGAGAATGCTGCTGGAATCATCTTAGATGAAGCTTGACGATGCTATTATGCTTTTCCATGACTTATGAGAAGTACATTCGAAGCGTGAATGGAAAAATAGCGCTTTTCATATATTTCAAACACTTTACATCTCTACATATATATACAGTCCCAGACTAGGAAGATATATACAAAAAAGGAAGATATATGCAAAAAGAAGTGATATATATATTCTGATATCTCCTAACAAATAGGTCTTGATCTTGATTCTTCTCCAACTTCTTTGATTGATTTACTCAACACTCCCCCTAAGTTGGAGAGTAAATGTCTTCCGTTCCAATTTCCTTGATAAATTTGTGAAATAATGGATTTGCCACTGCCTTTGTGAGAATATCGGCAAGTTATTCACCTGAACAGATATGAGGAACTGCAGTGACATCATTTTCAATTTGTTCTTTAATGAAACGCCTATCGATCTCCACATGCTTGGTTCTATCACGTTGAATTAGATTATGAGCTATGTCACAAGCTGCTTTATTGTCACAATATAATTTTATAGGTTGATTAAACTTAATTCCTATTTCTTCCAAGAGATTTTTAATCCACAACAATTCACAAACTCCTACTGCCATGCCACGATATTCAGCTTCTGCACTAGATCTAGCCACTACTCCTTGCTTTTTACTTCTCCAAGTCATCAAATTCCCCCCAACAAAGGTTAGATATCTAGCTGTTGATCTTCTATCATCAACCGACCCTGCCAATCGGCATCAGTAAAACATTCAACCTCAAGAATGCTAATTTTTGAAAAAATATTCCCTTTCCAAGAGAATTTTTTAAATACCTTAAAATTCTCATTACCGCCTCTAAATGACTTTCACAAGGTGTGTTTATTTATTGACTAACCAAGCTAACTAGATAAGCCAAATCAGGTCGTGTATGGGACAAATACATAGGCCTTCCAACTAGCCTTTTTTTGTCAGAAAAAGAATTTTGCATTAATAAGAAACACCGAGAACAAGTACATCAATACAACAAAAAAGAGAGAAGCAAGAAGCAAACACACAAGAGAACTAACTATTGTAGCCTCGCTAGCTTCTCACTTCAAACCTCAACAATTAAGGAGGTGCTGGTAGTCCATCCCGGCTCAAAATGCCAACCACAGAAGATGGGGATGTTTATACCCAATTACCTAAGCACATCTTCTTGCGGGCTTGCTTTGCTAACCAATCAGCTGCTCTATTAGCTTCCCGATTAATTAGCACAAAGTCAATGCCCTGAACGTGTTGTAATCTATACAGTATGTCAGAAATGTATGGATGAATTTTCCATTGACCATTCCCGTTATTCTTAAGAATTTCATAATGAACAATATATGAATCCAATTCAATCTGTACATTATGATATCCCTTTCGCTCCAGTAACTTCACTCCTTCATACACTGCCGTAGCTTCAGCCTCAAGTGCAGACCCTGCATTGCAATCTGAAGCTAAACCATCTACAATAGTTCCTGCATCATTTCAAAGAATCACTGCCCAACCTGCATCCCCATCTTTAAAAGCACCATCACAATTCAATTTCAAATATCCAACGACTGGTTTGATCCAATAACTCTTCAGGTTTGTCATCTTCTGCAGTCCATACTGTAGCCGTATAGAGCTACATTCAGTCAACAAAGCAATGTTTTTCTCAATACACCTAATCGGATCAGGTCTAACCTTCTGAAAGACTACCTTACATCTCTGCTTCCAAATATTCCAAAGCAAAGCAGCAATAAACTCCATAGGAGCATCACCAGCCAAAGACTTCTTAAAGGACTCATTCAAAGACAGCAACCATGCATCTAAAGTAGACAACCCTTCCCTTGAGATTTGTAAACCCAATGCACTACCAAACCATACACATTGTGTCTAAGGACATAATAGCAACATATGCTCAATAGTCTCAAATTAGCAGCAGCATATAGGACACAAGGGATCAATGTGAACTGTTCGATGGACCAAATTAGAGTTAGTAGGCAATATATTTCTAAGTGCTTTCCAGAGAAATACCTTAACCTTGGGTGGGAGAATGAGTTTCCAAAGCCATTTCCAAAGAGACTTGTCCAACGAATGAGAAGTGGCAACTTTACCAATGGTTGAATCTACTACAGCTTGTTGCAAGATCTTATAGCCCACCTTAACGGAGTAAATGCCATTAGCAGCTACTGGCCAAATATATCTATCCGAAGTACCTTTACCACACAAAGGAATTCCTTGTATCTGGTTCTGCTAGTCATTAGTAAGATAGTCCCTCACAGCCTCAAGCTTCCATTGTTCAGCATGAGAATCAATCAATTCTGCCACTTTTTGAGGAGCACCGATAGGAAGGTCTTCAGGTTTAGGCACTGAGCTACCCTGAATCCATGGTTCTTCCCAAATATTGATGCTTCTACCATCCACAACTTGCCACTGAATATGTTGCTTCAAGAAATCCCTCCCTTCCAATAAACTAGTCCAAAGCCAAGAAGCCCGTGGCCCTTTTTTTTCCTACAAACATGAGGTTTTAGGAAAGTACAATCCTTTCAACACCCTTGCCCATAATGCATTTGGGTTTGTAAACAGTCTCCAACACTGGCATGCAAGCAAAGAAATATTTAACAGCTTCAGATCCTTAAAACCCATGCCTCCAATACTTTTACTTGTTGTCATTGTGAGCCAGCTAGCCCAATGGATCCTATGCTCATGATCCTTCTGCCCCCACCAGAAATTAGCAAGCACAGCATTAATCTCATCACAGGTTTTTGCAGGGAACTTGATACATAGCATCAGGTAAATAGGCATAGCACAAGTCACTGCTTTTATTTGTTTTCTAATTAAATCTCATCTTTTCTAGATTATAGACTTAGAAGTCATAAACTACATAATGAAGGATATGGATGCTATTATAGAATTATATAAAATTTCCTTATGGAACATAATATATTTATTTAGGTTACAACTTAAGAGTTAATGCATAAAGGATAAGCATATGTAAGTTAGAAAAGAGTGGTGATCAACCATAATCCTACATAAAGTATGTTTTTTGTCTAAAGATTCTATAAATCTTAATTTTGTATTGGTATTAATTAAACTTGGATATAATGTATACTTCCACAATAATGAAATAGACTTCTATCTTAGAACCATTTATTGTGATCATCAATTTATATTAGATGGCTTTATTGTACTAAATGTTTATCAAAGTAGTAACATAAATCATTTCTTATTCAAGCTGATTAACTAAATAAGGCCTTTTGGATAATTTAAATCAAATTGATTAGCTAGCATTATCTAATTGGTAAAATGGCAAGATTGTCATTTGAAGAGGGAATATAAGCTTTTCATCCATTGCAATTAATTAATTCATACATTTGGTGTCTCATAAATATGAAAGAAAGATATAGGGATGTGTATTTCATTACTTTTATAAATTAGTATATTCTATATGGTCAAATCTACTTGATTTCTCACAAACAAAATAATTAAATTTTTTAATAAAATAATAAATTTGGTGGAGAATTTACTAGCTAAGAAATTATGAGCATTAAAAATTGACTAAGGACAAGAATACATGTATAATAAGTTCAAGATATTATACGATGAAAAAAGAATATAAATATAAGTATCTATTCTTTGAATCCCGTAAAAATGGCATTATAGAAAGACAAAATAAAATCCTTTTACAAAATATTAGGTCTATGATGATACAAGGAATTTTATCTATAACTTATTAGGGTGAGTCCTTACCCACAACAATTCAAGTACTTAATCATGTGATAATAAAATCAATTACATGCACTCTCTAAGAACTATAGATAAGTAGAAAACCAAATGTAGAAGCCTGATATAATTTAGTGTGCAACTTATATTCATGTTCTCTTATCAAATTTAAAACTAGGCTCAAAATTAAAAAAAAGTAATTTTAATTAGATATTTTAAACACTCAATTCAACATGAGTTCTTAGGTAAACAATGTAAAAAAGAGTAACTGGATTTAAATCATAAGATTTCATATTATTAGGAAATAACTTTTTAAGGAAAGAAGAGATAGGAAAATACATAGTTTTGTATGAGAATTATGATCAAAATGATTATATTACACATAACTAGAACGAGAGACTTCATCTAATTAGGAGAAATGTATAAAATGAAGAATTAACTCAACATTAATTCAAACTTCAACCTAATAATAGTTGAGCTATTGTATCTGGTCCAAATGGGAGTAATTGAGATATTAATGAATCTATATATCATGAACCTCATTACATAGAAGTAATCATGAAATAACTGACTTCAGTTTGAAATAGAACTCCAAATTCACATGATTATCCCACAATAATAGGGTGATCTAAGGAATTATATGAGGCCTTTATTGGTCCTACTCAAGAAGAATGGATAAAAGTAATGAAGGAGAAAATGACTTCTTTAAGCTTCACTTAAATATTGGACTTAGTTGATCTCCCTAATAGGCAAAAAATATTAGGAAAAATGGATTTTCTTTATAAAGAAAAAAAGATAACAAAAATATTGAAACAAGTAAGTAACACCTTATGGTTAAAAGATATATATAATAAGAGGGAATTAATTAAGAAACATTTTCACTTGTTGTGAGGTTTGATTTGATCTAATTATTCTTGGCTATAATAGCTAGCTTTAATCTTGAATTATATCAAATGGATGTAAAGACTAATTTTTTTAATGAAGAATTAAAAAAGGAAATATTTATTGAATAACTTGTAGGTTTCATTATGATATAATGAAAGCATAAAATGTTTAATTGTTGAAATCAATGAATAGCCTAAATACTCTTTAAGACAATGTTACACTCATTTTGATAATGTTATTGTTTTTTATGATTGACACATGATTAATGAAGGCCATTGCATATATATATATGTTATTTGGGTTGCTTACAATGATTATGAGTTTGTTAAGTAAAAAAAAATTGATTTTCTTCTAAATTTTGAGACAAGGGTAAACATGCTTATATTCTTGGAGTAAAGGTTTTAAGAGATTGTTCAAATAGACCATTATCTCGTTCACAAGTAACATACATTTATATAATTTTTGAACAATTATATATGCAAGATTGCAAGCCAATTGATAATCATATTGCTAAAGGCTTATTCAAAAGTTTATCCAACAAAACCATGAGAAAGGGAAAAGATGAAGAAAGTTCCCTTCCCCAATGTAATTAGAGGTCTCATGTATGCAATGATATATATATAACACTAAATATTTATTACATTGTTGAAATGGTGAGTAAATATCAGTGAAATTCAAGCCAAACACATTAGAAATAAGTCAAGAGTATATTAAGGTATTTACAAAATACTGTCAATTATACATTTGTTACCAAATTAAAAACCAATGTTTACAAAGGTTATACATATATAGATCAAGGTGAAGATTTAGATGAGAGAAAATCTACCTTTTAATTTATTTCTTAGTCAAAAGTGATGCGATATCATTGAGAAGTACGAAATAATAATATATTACTTTATTTACAATTAAAGTTGAATTTGTAGCATTTTTGTTGGAGTAAGAAGTTGTTTAGCTTGTACATTTCTTGCTTCATATGGGATTCATTAAAAATGTACATGATCTAATATTAATCAACTATGATAGTTAAGATGCAATCACTGATACAAAAGATCCCAAATTTTTTTGCAAGACCAAGCATATAAATATTAAGTATAGTTATGTGAAAGTTAGAGTTGTAAAATTATGATGGTCAAGTATACATCAAATTATGGCTTATCGTAAGGTAATCTTTAGAGTTACATGAAGTTACCTACATTCCCTCAGTTAGAAGGAATAGCTTTTATATCTACTTTGGAAAGAACTATTTATAGTTTTCTTTTAGATCTAGAAAAATGACTTCATACTATGACTCCACATTGATTAAAAATGAAAATTTGTGTGGTAATCTTTACAAGCTTGATTTGGTGAGTATTATTGGAGATATGATGAGTTGGGACACAATTTAGGTCTTTTATTACTTATCTATATGATTTTTACATTAATGCTCGATACATAATATTTGATATAATTGACAAAATAGAGTTATGAAAAGAAGAAATCAAACACTTCTTGACATAATGTGATATATACTAATGAAATTTTCCTTATTAGAGTTCCTATTAGGTGATGCTTTAAAAATTATAGCATATATTTTCAATCAAGGGCCCAGTAATACTTCCAAGACTCTTTATAGGTTTTGATTTATAAAAACCCACTTTGCACATTATAAAGCATAAGTGAAATCTTAAAATAAAAAATCCAAAAAACTTAATCCTGAGACCATCAGTTGCTAATTTGTTGGTTATTGTGTGGGATTAAGATGCTTCATGTTCTATTGTTCATTACATGCCAATAGAGTTATTAAATCAAATTGGGCTATATATTATAACAATGAAATCGATACAAGATAAGGGCAAAGAAAATTATGTTTAAAGAATACCAAATAATTGTCCTTAAGCCTATCAATTTAGCTCCAACAGTTGATGCATGGTTAATCAGAATCTGGTATTGATTCAATTGAGCCCATTAAACAAGTGGCAACAAGAGACTCTAGATGTAATCACATAAAAAAAGGTTCATAGACTTACTATATTGGATATTTACAAGAGCATGAGTATGATATTGGTAATTGGTCACATCTCATATCCATCAACCTATACTAAATCTATCTTTAGTCCTCAATCTAATTTTTGGATGATGTTATGAATGATGAGATAAACTTTATATCAAATTAATTGTGGAGATTAATAGACTTGTTAAAAAATTGTAGGCATGATAGATGCAAATGGGTAGTCAAAACTAAATCAAATACTAAAGTTTAAGTTTTAAGGTATAAAATAAAGCTAGTAGCAAAAGGTTATAGCTAACAAGAAAGCATTCACTATCAAAAGACATTTATGTCTTATTTCCACTAAGGTCATTTTGAGAATCATTATGAAAATTATAACTCATTTTTTATCAAATGAATGTAAGAATGACCTTTTTAAATGAAAAGTGAGGATGTCTATATGGTTCAACCAACCAATTTTGATGTAGTTAGAAAATAAAACATGAATTTTGAGCTTTGAAAGTCAATTTAAAGGTTGAACAAAGCTTCAAGGTAGTGTTATCTTAGGTTTGATGAAATTGTCACCCTTAATAGCTTTAAGGAAAATGTTTTTGATCAATGTATACCCATAAAGTTTAATAGGAACAAGTACAAAGTTATAGTTTTATATGTTGATGCATCTTGCGCCCTATTAATCAGATTAATATGTTGATTGAGATGAATAACTTTTTTATTATTTTGAAATAAAGGATCTTAGTGAATCATTATTCGTTTTATACATACAAATTCTTCATGATAAGTTCAATGGTGTTATTATATTATCTTAAATCACCTATCTTATCTTGAAGAAATTCAACATATAGTCCTTTTCTTCTGTAAAGACTTTAATTGTGAAGGGAGACAAGTGAAAGATAATAATGATGTTGAGAGAGATCAAATGAAAGCAGCTCGTCATACTTGTATTGCTGGTAGCTAATACATACTTAACTATGCACATATCCTAATATTGTCTTTATAGTTGATAGATACCTGAGTGATCCTTGACAAAACTATTAGAAAGTGGATAAGAAAGTTTTAAATCTTTAGGCACTGAAATCAAACACTTCAATATGTTAATATATTAGCATTACAACATGAATGTGTGCATACAGCATGTTGGTATTCTGCATCAGGATAAATTTCAACAGATATATGCAAGGTCATGACTTCACATGGTTTTGTAACATGACTTCATAAAGATGTCCTACTATCGCCCAACATCGTTCATTAAATCCCATTTGGTAGGGGACCTTTTTGCAGCCAATTCTGATTGGCATTTATTCCATTTCTCTTGTCTTTGTCTCGTTATTGTACTTTTCTGTTACACATTAATATGATATATCAATCTTATATCATCAAAATATCAAGGGAAAGAGGGATATACTGCAAAGAATGATGTAGCTTTGCAGACAGAACATGTTGTTGTCGGCTTACATTACTACTTTGCAACCTAGGTAGCCTAGTGGTACTTGACAATGGAAGGTTGATTTTTCTTATAGTTAGATGTTTATGATTGCATGGGGATGGTGGCTTTTGGTTGGAAGCGAGCTATCCCCTTAATCGAATTCCCATAACTGTATTGCATGTATGTAAGGTTGTGACGTAAAAAAGACCCCACTGTCACCGGTAATTCCATTTCAAAGAACATGGCTCCTTCTTTCAAGGCCAATTCTTTTTAACATTTTGAACATAGTTTACTTGTTTTCAATAATTATCAAATATACTTAGAAGGTCGAATATGTGATAACGAATTAGTTTATCACACACCATAAGTAAAAAATAACTATCTCTATTAGAATAGCTAACAAACATAATTCTAATGGATTTACTTTCAAAAGTACATTTTGTTATAAACCAATCATAATCGAATTACATGCGCAATGAAAAATAACTTTTTTTATAATTACCATTTAGATCTCAATAATTGAACAACTTGAATAAAAATACGAATCATAAAATAAGAAATCACACTTGATTCACTTTTTCTGTTGAAAGTTTTTGTCGTGTCAACCACAAGTTGTTCAATTGTCCAACTCTTAACGATATCACAAGACAACTTCTCATTGCTTTAAGAAAAATTAAGCAAGAGTGCTATCTCCCTTACACTTATTCATATTTATAT
>JANIHY010000210.1:69351213-69369419 GCA_027479065.1 Erythroxylum brevipes
GCAGATCCGAGGAGGGAGGAGGGTGGACCAGATCCGACGAGGCCAGGAGGGAGGAGGGACGAGCAGATCCGTCGACGGCGACAACAGATCCGACGACGAGGAGCAGCGACGAGCGGCGAGTAGGGAGGAGTAGATCCGAGGAGCGATGAGCGGCGAGGGAGAACCAGATCCGAGGAGGGAGGAGGGACGTGCAGATCCGACGACGGCGACACCAAATCCGACGACGAAGGATCAGCTACGACGAGAGGCCAGTGGCGACGAGAGGGTCCGGAGGAGAGAAACCGAAAAAGAAGAGAAGCGAAGGTCGGGGAAGGGGGGGCCGTGTGGGTAGATATTTTTAGGTTTTATTTTTTTTATTTGCAATTTCGTCCCTCAACCTTTTTTTTTTTGCGAAACGGTCCCCAAAATACCGGTATTGACAATATCGGCCGGTACCGACCGGAATCAATACCCGGTATTTATAAGCCCGTTCCGGTACCGGTTTCCAGCCGGAACGGAACGGTATCCATTACATTGGCCATTAGTAAGCAGTTATGAACTAGAGAACCCTTTTTTTTCCTTGTAAAATGTATCGAATGTACACTTTTTGTATGATAATTTAGATCCTAAACAATATGGTTATCAAGGACTAAAAAAGTTGGCGTCTAGGCCATACCTAACAAAATTCCGAATGGCTGCCACCACTATCAGAATGCTCATAATTAGGCCTAGACTGCCTAGTCCTATGTTGAGAAACCATACTGCATCATATCTGTGTTGTTTATTGATGCGAATCCACATGAAACATGGATAAGCAAATGTCAGGGGCAATGCCAATCCGCCGAAAAAAGGAGCTAAGCTTGGTAGAAATGGGAATGCAACGGCTATCAGAAACGTCAACCCTCCGAAAATACCTCGAAGAATGGTGCGAAGCCACCATGGGCAGGGTCTATTCTTGATGGCAACGTATCTAAGCTCCAAGTTGTCGAAGACTACCATGGCATAGATTTGGAATTGAGTGAGGCAACTTATTACTATTAGAAGGTATAATATGCCCTTTACAAGCTTAGAAGTTCTTGGCCCGTGGAATTGCGAAAATGCTGTCAGCATCCCTCCACTGGGTATCTGCCAAAAGAAAAACATGATATTAATGGAATCTGTCAGAGGAGGATGTCTTCAACTGTGTGTCGTTCTTAATCAAATTCTGAACACAGACTAGTTAACCTGGTTTCCATAAGCCCAGTACCCTGCTATTGCTAAGGGAAGCTGACATAAGAGTATTATAAAGTATGATATCATCACTGCTCTCCACATTGGCTTTCTGGATGGAACTTTGGAATTTGAAGGCAATGTGCCCTGCATCAATTTCGGTAGTTAGTATCTCTAACAGGATTCAAATACTAATTTCATCACTTCATATAGAATAGCAACTATGTCATGACTATATATCCAGAGTATGTCCTGAGAAGTTTTAACGTTTTACCTGAATCTCAAGCACAAGGTTGTGACCCCTGAAGGCAAGAGCAATGAGTCCAATGGCATTCATGACGTTGCCGAATCCACTCATATCAGATTTCAAATCAAAGGATTCATACGTGACACCATTAGGCCTTCCCTTAGAGACTGGCAATGCCCAAAGCAGCGTACAGTAAGCAATTGTTGTGAATGTACCGATCAGGGAGATCCCAGAAATGGAATGCAAGTTTGGTCGTTGAGCGATTACTATTGCCACACAAACGAACACCAAGAACCACTCTACCCCAGTCAATGGCTTAGGATTACATGCAAGCCCATCTTCACATATCATTCTTAAGAAAAGCTTCATGGTACCACCTGCTGTGATGATCAGAATCACACATGTGCCTCCTGACAAGTACATTACTGGGAATATTGCTAGTAATTTGCCAAGCTTTGGACCTGGAAAAATGGTTTGCTATTAGACATTTACAAGGCATTGATTGGTGAAACATCTCAGTACATCAACCAACTTCAGCAAGAATTTAGGTTCTGTGGACCCAAGGTACTTGCCAAAAGCAGTAAATGCAAGTAGAAGAAATCTGCTGTTCCTAGGTCCGGGAAATGATTCATGAAGCTGAACTAAAAGCCATGTAGTATAGAGTTGCGACAGGTATAGTATTACCAAACATATGGTGCCCCAGGTCCTGCAAACATAGAGTTTTTTTTATATAAATTTATTTGATTGAATTGATGAAGAAATGATAAAATGCTTTTTTCCTTCGACATAACTGCAATTTGATAAGGTTATATTCAATTGACATTTTTAATTGTCATCATAATGTAAGAAAAAGAAAAAGAATTAGTAAATGACTCATTACAAGTCCATACGGGGTGAAAAAAATAGAATCAAAATCAACAACCAATGCTTTAGCTTAATTAGCAAGCATGCAGTTTGTAATGCTGATTGCTGCATTTGAAGAAATTCTTCATGACCTTGGTGGCTTTTTGCCTTATAACAATGGTTCACAGAACTAGGTATATCCCACAAAACTAAAAGATCAAAAGGATTATGATCGGCATGTTTGTTGTTTTTATTTTTTGGAACTTTTCAGCATGTTAGTTGACAAAACGATGTTGAACTTATATAAGAAGATGAACAAGATCGCAGAAAAGAAAAAGGGTGGAATTGAAAAACACATGCATGTACTTGCCATCCGAGAGTTGCATATGCTACTGGGAGCAAAAGGGCCTGAACACCAATTCCTGAAGACAGTAAATGGAATATCGATGAACAGATACTGCCATTTCTAGATTCTGTAAGAGGAAGCCAAGCCTCCAACTCCAAGAGGTTGGTCTCAGAACCATTCCCTTGTATGCCTGTGTTCCCATTCTCTCTTGAGGAGCTGGCTTCAATGGTGATGCCTAACAAAGGATTTGGACTCCGAAAAGTGCCATTCGAAAAATTTACGTCTCCATTACCTCCCATGATCTTGCTTGCTCTTCGGTCTTTGTTTTCTCTGATATATATAGATCACAAAGTCCTGGACGTGGACCACATGTTATTAGCAACTCAAGTGTGAATAGGTGTCCTCATTGTCTGGCCAGATCTCAGAATAATAAGAAAAATATGTTACCAAAACTTTCTAACAATAAGGTGACGACAACAGCAATGACGAAGACTGTGCTGGAAGGCATGACATCACCTTCATGATCACAAGCACGTGAAATCAGACTCAACTAAAATAATCAATTAGCTCTAGGACGGGTCAAATCAAACAATCGTCCATTTTAGGCATATCGTTGCTAGTTTCAGTATTCTCTTTACATATAGTTCTCATGAACAAATCACCGGTCCATTATTCTATTCCTGTCCTGCTGTTATTGATTGTTGTCCAGAAATGGAGAAAAGGAAACAAGGAAAATGGTCCTAAAAATTAGTGTCTCTCAACTTCCCTTTTCAGCCGAAAAATTAGGCCTTAACTACCAAAAATGTCAAAGCGCGTTAGCTTTACTGTCATTTGCAAACATTTCGATTCGAACTTTATAATTATAAATGATTAATGAAAACATAATGAAGAATATTAAACTCTTTAAGTTTAGCAGAACTATAGAAACCTTCATTCTATTTTAAAGAATATTACTTCTGTCTTAAGTAAACACTTATCAAATTTAACAAACATCAATTTATTTTATTGTCAATTATAGCAAATTCAGCAATACAGGCAAGGTAATGTTTTATAAAAAATATCATCAAACTTACCAAAATAAAGTGGTAAATATTAAGTATTTTTCTTTTTGTTAAGGTATAATATAATAAAAGTTATTCATTAATAAAAACAAAACATAAAAATTGAGATATATCAAATTTATCAATAAAAGTAAGAATTTTTAAAGTAAATATCCTAGAACTTAGTGAAATATAATGTTAAATGTTGAGTATTTTTAATTATTTTTAGGTTATAAAAAATCATAAACATAATTATAATAAAGAATTGTAATTACAAAAAAATTAATTAGTTATTTCAAAAAGCTTTTCAATCTATTATATTTTAAAATTTATATTCTTTACAATCTCAACTCTTCCTAAAAATAAAGGATAGGTGTCTACTTTGACATAATAAGTCATCTTGTGGAAAATGTAGGGGATTTGGATTTATAGAGAAGACCCTCTTCAAGAGAATAGTATTTCGTAGATTTTGCTTTTTTGTTTATGATTATAATTTGAATGTACGGTAAGGAGTTAAGATTGTAATATATAAACATATCTCAATTTCAATTTTGTAAATAAAATTATATTCGTGTCAAGTTAAATTTATGATGATTGTAATAAAATATCAATTGTTTTGATATTCAAAATATTGATACTAACTCTCATGCAAATAGAAGTAGTATAGGAAGAAAATACAAATATCATGTGACCTTTGTCAATGATCAAAGAGAAATATTTTTTATTACTATGAAAAATACGATACAAGGATAAGTATAACAACCACCACACCATTATATAACTCCTAGCAAGGTATTTATAGAATAGAATTACATATAAGAAGTCTAATTATAGTGGAATTTTATCTCCACTGAAGACTAAGGTTAGTAAATTTTTTCAACATCTAACTATGAAGCAGGGAGCCATAAGGACTTCAAGTTATACGAACATTCATAGTCTAAGTTAAATTATTTTGTTAACTTCTCAGTTGTATCTTTTGAAGTGTGAACCTTTTATAATAAGATTTGATCAAATGCAATTAATTATCTTGTGAAACCTCTTATTCTTCACCATAATACCTACTTGTCTATTTTTCTCCCGACTTTCCCAAGTCTTTTGAAAGTTAATTGGATCTCCATTATTAATGATAAGAACATACGTGATCGAGTCTCTTCAACTCTATCTCTTTGGATGCTTGATGGTCCATCTCGTCGTATCCTTAGCTATGCCATATTAATACCTTCTTCTTGCCATATTAATACCTTCTTCTTGACATTGTTTTATCTTCTGAAATGGAAATCAAGCAAACATCACTTATATCTTTCAAGAATCGCTTAATCTACTTAACAAATTCTTAGTGAGCTTTCTTAGGTTTATCTATATACCTACTTATCACACTAATAACAGGTGCTAAATACTTGGCAGGTTCTTTTGTCTCTTGTCCTTATTGCTACTATATGCAGATTGTTGCTCATGTACATCCATGAAATAATTTTCTATTGTCTTAATAATTTTCTATGGCAAGAGATGATGGTAACTCAATAATAGAGAGATAGGATTAAGAGTTTGAGAGCTTTCTTAACAAATTCTTAGTGAACTTTCTTAGGTTTATCTATATACCTACTTATCACACTAATAACAGGTGCTAAATACTTGGCAGGTTCTTTTGTCTCCCTTCTTATCCTTATTGCTACCATATGCAGATTGTTGTTCATGTACATCCATGAAATAAATTTCTATTGTCTTAATAATTTTCTATGGCAAGAGATGATGGTAACTCAATAATAGAGAGATAGCATTAAGAGTTTGAGAGCGAAGTTGGTCAAATTGTTAAGTTTTTTATAAATTTAATCCACAATTTATTTGAAATTATATTTTGATCCTTACATCTAACCGATATTTCAAACATCAATCGATAATAATTGGTATATTGACCAAAATTATCAGTATAGTATAAAAACTTATTTAATATTCAAATCTTTTTTTTTTTTGTATCACTCTCTACCTGATATGGTACATTTTAGACAGTATCAACCAGTATGGTACAAAAATCATAATATTGCTTATAATAATTTCCTTTTCAAGTGGCTTATTATAGAATTTCCAATCTTTATTTGTTTCTTAACATGTCTTTTCGATGTTTTTCAACTATTATCTTTCATTATTTAAACTTTACGAATATTTCATCTTTTGATTTTAGAAAATACATTGATACTCTTCTAGAGCAATCATGAATGAATGTAATAAAATAAATGCATCCTTTATAAGATTGAATCAAAGTTGGACCCTACAAATTTGAGTGAATATAACTAAGGATACTAATGAAAGTGTGCTTGCTAAAATCTAATATTGTACCAAAAAACGCAAGACATATATAACTTAATCCAACAAACCTATCTTAATTAATATCTCAAATCCTTTCTCACTCATGTAACCCAATCTGCAATGTCACAACTTCATACTTTGATCATTCTTCCCTAATGATTAAGGTACAATCGCCAAACTTATTACTTTTTTTCTTATTAAGATATAGATGACAATGTCGTAATTTTACTTTTATCACAATCAATACACCCTTCATTATTTTAAAATAGCCATCACCACAAAAAAATCGTACCCTTGACTATTAAGAATGCCTATGAAAATTAGATATTTTTTTGAAGTTTAAGAACATATCAGGCCTTTAATGTTATAGTAATCCCATCATGCACTTGAATGTATAGCCTTGAATGTTACGGTAATCCCATCATGCACTTGAATATATACTAAGCCACCGTCTTTGACAACACATTTTCTATCATCACCCAATTTGATAATACCATTCCATTCTTTAAAAGAATGGAACTAATTCTTATTAAAGGTCATATAATCAGATGCACTTGAAAGATTTGAGAGTTGTGTAAAAAGAATGATTGTTTATTTCTTGCTTTCATATACTGTAGGAGGTAGAGAATATGTATACACTTGTACTTCTCATTTTATAGCTATACAAATCTCTACGGTTACAACAATAGAATATGCAGTTATAATGTCTTCTAGAATGATCATGTTGATGGGCCTGTATCGTTGTGGGTTGTGAGGGATTTGGGTGTTACTGGATGATCCATTTCCTTTTCATGCCCCCGCAAACTCAAGCCACGTGGGCTACGAAGATTGAGTTTGGCACATAACTGGAAGTGGCATCCGATAGCCATAGGTTTCGTAAATAGATCGGCTAGTTGATCATCTAAGCTAACATAATGGATTTCTAGGGTTCCATCGGCAACATGATCACGAAGAAAATGCACATCGACTTCAATATGTTTTGTGTGGGCATGGAAGACAACATTTTGAGACAAGGCGTGAGCACCGTTGTTGTCGCACCAGATAACCGGGCGAAAACCCTAATTCAGAGAGGAACGATGAAAGCCAGATGATTTCAGTGGAGAGCGATGAGAGGGCTCGATATTCTGCTTCAGTGCTGGAACGAGCTACAACCAGTTGCTTTTTGGAGCTCCAATGGATGAGGTTGCCACCCAGAAAAACACAGCCGCCAGAGGTGGATGTACGATCGTCAACGGAGCCAGCCCAATCAAAGTCAGAAAAGGCTTGAATCTGCAAAGGAAATGAAGAAGATCAAAAAACAAGATGATTGTCAGCAGTACCACGTAAGTATCGAAGAACCCTTTTTAGTGCCACCCAGTGCGGTTGAAGGGGATTAACCAGAAATTGACTCAATTTGTTGACGATGAAGCAGATATCATGACGACTGTGACACAAGTACTGAAGACCACCGACCAAGCTGTGATAATCGGAGGGATTCGTAATGGGAGTACCATCAAAGGCAGAGAGCTTTTGTCTAGAGGAAACAGGAGTGGAGCATGGCTTACAGGTAAGCATGTTAGATCGTTGTAGAAGATCATAAATATATTTCTGTTTTGATAGATAGAGAGTTATAGGAGTTCGATGAACTTCAAAACCCAGAAAATAATGTAGAGAGCCAAGAGACTTGAGAGCAAATCGTTTGTGTAAACGATTAATAAGATTTTGTATTTCCTCTTGATTATCACCAGTAATGAGAATGTCATCAACGTAAATTAAAATGTATAGTTTGTAGTTGGGCTTATGAATGTAGAATAAGGAGGTATCACACCTTGAGGGCTTAAATCCCCATTGTCGAAGAGTATGGTTAAGGGTGAAAAACCAGGCTCGAGGAGCCTGCTTGAGCCCATATAGAGCTTTAGAGAGATGACAGACATGAGTAGGATAGGTAGAACTTACATACCCTTGTGGCTGATGAATGTAGACTTCATCATGTAGGATCCCATTGAGGAAGGCATTATTAATGTCAATTTGTTGAATGTCCCACTGAAATGAAATAGCTAGAGATAGGATAACTTTAATTGTAGAGGATTTAACAACTGGACTGAAAGTCTCAGTAAAATCTACACCAGGGTTTTGATTAAACCCTTGAGCCACCAAACGAGCCTTTGCCTTGGCAAAAGAGCCATTGGGGTGATACTTCACACGGAATACCCATTTTGTGCCCAGAACATTCATGGTAGAATCATATGGAACTAGAGTCCAAGTCTGATTAGTATGTAGAGCATGCATTTCATCATCCATAGCAGCCTTCCAAATAGGGTCTTGGAGGGCAAGGGTAACAGATTGAGGAATAGTGATAGGAGAGGGAGAGAGAGGGGTATGGAATAGTTTAGGCTTGAAAATACCATTTTTGGAACGAGTTTGCATTGGATGAGTGTTAATTGAAGGAAGCAAGGTAGAAGAGGGTTCAATGGATGAAGGATCAAGGGAAGAAGAGGATCTGGGAAGAGAAACAGAAGGAGAATGAGAATTTGAAGACAAGTGAGGAGAGTTTACCTGTAATGATTGAGAGTCCAAGGTAGCTTGTGAAGACCAGTCCTTCGGCAGGGAACTGCTGACAATAGGCTGCACTGAAGAGGATGAGGGATGGAGAAGAGCAAGGGGTAGAGTGGAATGTGCTCTGTGAGATGGTGGAGAGGAGTGAGAGTTATGTTTGAAAAGAAGAGGATAGGCATATTCAGTCTCATTAAAAACAACATGGCGAGAAATGTAGAGTTGACCATGGGCATTTAGGCATTTGTAGCCACGATGAAAGGGACTGTAGCCAAGAAAAAGACACTTAGAAGTGTGAAAATTGAATTTATGAGGGGAATAGGGCCTTAAGTAAGGATAGCAACTACAACCAAAGGGTTTTAAGTGATTGTAGGAGGGCTTTTTGTTGTACAGAAGCTCAAATGGGGATTTATGGTGGGTATTTGGACTTGGTAATTGATTAATGAGATAGGTAGCAGTGTGAAAAGCTTCTAACCAAAAGCAGAGAGGCATAGAGGCCTGGGAAAGAAGGGTTAAACCCATTTCAGTAATGTGGCGATGCTTTCGTTCAGAAATACCGTTTTGTTGATGTGTGTAGGGGCAGGAGAATCTAGGAGTAATTCCTTGAGCAGTAAGGTAAGGTAGGAAAGATTGGTATTCACTTCCATTATCCGTATGAAATGCTTTAATTTTGTGAGTATATTGTAGTTCCACATGTGCTTTGAATTTGAGAAAGGTGGAAAATGCTTCTGATTTTAGTTTAAGGGGGTAGAACCAGGTATACCTAGTATAAGCATCAATAAAAATAATGTAGTACCGATGGCCTTCTGTGGAAAGAGTGGGAGAGGGACCCCATATGTCCGAATACACAATTTCAAAGGGCTTATTAACTTTAATAGACTGAATTTGAAAGGGAAGTTGATGTAACTTTCCAAGCTTACAAGCATTACAGAATTTCAAATTGGACATATTGACATTGATATTCATAGCTTTAGCAATTTTTGATAGAATAGATGGGGAGGGGTGACCCATAGTGGCATGTAAAACATTTGCATCTACTGTAGTGACATAAGCTTTAGGGAAGGTAGAACCAAGAGAGGGAGGTGCAGCAGTATTGATAGGAGAGGACTTAGATGCGGTCTTGAGGTGGTACAGCCCATCCTTGAGAGTTCCCTGCAGAAGAGTGGTCCCTGAAAGCTTGTCCTTAAAGAAACAACCATTGTCAGTAAATTCAATAGCAATATTATTGTCTTTTGTAAGCTTAGAAATGCTTAAAAGATTTTTAGTTACTGAAGGCACATGCAAAATGTTTTTGAGATGTAATGGTGTAGAGAATTTATTAATTTGGAAGGAAGAAGAACCAATATGTGAAATAGGTAACAAATTACCATTGCCTACAGTTAAGTGATCATTTCCAGTGTAGGGAGAACTGATGCTTAGATTTTGAATGTCAGGAGTGACATGATTTGTGGCTCCACTGTCAACAAGCCAAGAAGATTCAGTAGATGGGTCTGATGCTGTTTCTTGCTGTGGAGAAACAATATAGTTGTTAGAGGAACTAGAATTTGCAAAATGTGCTTGAGGATGAGAATGATATCCAGTATATGTTTGGACAGGTTGAGAGGTGGATCTCCAGGGCTGCTGAGACTGTGGAGGACCTTGCCAGTTGGGATTGAATCTTTTGTGACATTGCAGAGCTGAGTGATTTGGCTTCTGACAGAGCTGGCAGAAAATTCGAGTGGAATTCCTACCTCCTCTTCCTCTGGAACTTCTGCCACGACCAGAATGTCTGCCACCAACAAAGCTAGATGAATGAGTGTGGCTTGCAAGATGAACAGATGGTGTTGGAAGCAGAGCAACAGCATTTTGTTGGTCCAGACGGGTTTCATGCATGAGGAGAGAGCTTTGAATGTCCTGAAATGAAGAGAAAGCCATGGTATTTGATAACAAACAGACAATGGGATCATAATCATGTCCTAGACCAGCAAGGGCACTGAGAATTAATTCAGAGTCAGAGACTGGATGACCAGCCAAAAGAAGTGAGTCACCAATAATTTTTATTTTCTGCATATATGTGCTTATAGTGTCAGATCCCTTTTTGATAGATGATAGCTGCTGTTTTAATTGTAAAACTTTAACCATGCTTGTTTGGGCAAACAGTTTCTCAAGGGTATTCCAAGCTTCAACAGAGGATTGAGAATGGGTGATAAGACTGACAATATCATCATCAACAGTGGATAATAACCAACAAAGAAGAAGCTGATCAGATCTACGCCAAAGACGATGATCAGGATTGGGATGAGAAGAGTTATCATCTGACTGAATAAAGGCATCAGGAATGACAGATGAAGAGGAAATGAATTTCTCTAGTTCCAGGGCACGGATTGCAGCAAGAACTTGGGCTCTCCAAGTGATATAGTTAGATCGGGTAAGCTTGGTAATGGTGAAGTTTAAAGACTTGGCCAAGGATGGAAAATTGAGGAGCTGATCAGATGGTGAATCAGTAGTGGCAGTGGAAGAAGAGGGAGAAGCAGCCATAGACGTTAGTCTAATGTAGCTCTGATACCATGTAAGATTTGAGAGTAAAAGAAAAGAATGAAGGTTTATTTCTTGCTTGCGTACACTGTAGAAGGAGAGAATATATATACACTTGTACTTCTCATTCTACAGCTATACAAAATCTCTACGGTTACAACAATAAAAATATGCAGGTATAATAGCTTCTAGAATGATCATGTTGGTGGGCTTGTATTATTATGGCCTGTGAAGAATTTGGGTATCATCTGGAGGATCCATGTCCTTTACATGCCCCCTCAAACTCAAGCCACGTGGGCTACGAAGATTGAGTTTGGAACATAACTGGAAGTAGCGTCCGATAGTCATAGGCTTCGTAAATAGATCGGCCAGTTGATCATCAGAGCTAACATAATTGATAGCTAGGGTTCCAGCGGCGACATGGTCACGAAGAAAATGCACATCGACTTCAATATGTTTCGTGTGGGCATGGAAGACAGCATTATGAGACAAGGCGCGAGCACTGTTGTTATCACACCAGATGACAGGACGATGAGAGGGCGAAAACCCTAATTCGGAGAGGAACGATAAAAGCTAGATGATTTCGGTGGAGAGCGAAGAGAGAGCTCGATACTCTGCTTCGGTGCTGGAGCGCGCGACAATCGGTTGCTTTTTGGAGCTCCAATGGATGAGGTTGCCACCCAGAAATACACAGCCGCCAGAGGTGGATTTTCGATCATCAACAGAGCTAGCCCAGTCAGAGTCAGAAAAGGCTTGAATCTGCAAAGGAAATGAAGATGAGCGAAAAACAAGATGATTGTCAGCAGTACCACGTAAGTACCGAAGAACCCTTTTGAGTGCTACCCAGTGCGGTTGAAGAGGATTAACCAGAAATTGACTTAATTTGTTGACGATGAAGCAGATATCAGGACGACTGTGACACAAGTATTGAAGACCACCGACCAAGCTGCGATAATCGGAGGGATTCGTAATGGGAGTACCATCAAAAGCAGAGAGCTTTTGCCCAGATGAAACAGGAGTGGAACATGGCTTACAGGTAAGCATGTTAGCTCGTTGTAGAAGATCATAAATATACCTCTGTTGAGATAGACAAAGAACAGTAGGAGTTCGATGAACTTCAAAACCCAGAAAATAATGTAGGGACCCAAGAGACTTGAGAGCAAATCGTTTGTTTAAACGATTAATAAGATTTTGTATTTCTTCTTGACTATCACCAGTAATGAGAATGTCATCAACGTAAATTAAAATGTATAGTCTATAGTTGGGCTGATGAATGTAGAATAAGGAGGTATCACACCTTGATGATTGAAAACCCCATTGTCGAAGAGTCTGGTTAAGAGTGAAAAACCAGGCTCGAGGAGCCTGCTTGAGTCCATATAGAGCCTTAGAGAGATGACAGACATGAGTAGGATAGATAGAACTTACATACCCTTGTGGCTGATGAATGTAGACTTCATCATGTAGGACCCCATTGAGGAAGGCATTATTAATGTCAATTTGTTGAATGTCCCACTGAAATGAAACAGCTAGAGATAGAATAACTTTAATTGTAGAGGATTTAACAACTGGACTGAAAGTCTCAGTAAAATCTACACCAGGGTTTTGATTGAACCCTTGAGCCACCAAACGAGCCTTTGCCTTGGCAAAGGAGCCATTGGGGTGATATTTCACACGAAATACCCATTTTGTGCCCAAAACATTCATGGTAGGATCATATGGAACTAGAGTCCAAGTCTGATTAGTATGTAGAGCATGCATTTCATCATCCATAGCAGCCTTCCAAATAGGGTCTTGGAGGGCAAGGGTAACAGATTGAGGAATAGTGATAGGAGAGGGAGAGAGAGGGGTATGGAATAGTTTAGGCTTGAAAATACCATTTTTGGAACGAGTTTGCATTGGATGAGTGTTAATTGAAGGAAGCAAGGTAGAAGAGGGTTCAATGGATGAAGGATCAAGGGAAGAAGAGGATCTGGGAAGAGAAACAGAAGGAGAATGAGAATTTGAAGACAAGTGAGGAGAGTTTACCTGTAATGATTGAGAGTCCAAGGTAGCTTGTGAAGACCAGTCCTTCGGCAGGGAACTGCTGACAATAGGCTGCACTGAAGAGGATGAGGGATGGAGAAGAGCAAGGGGTAGAGTGGAATGTGCTCTGTGAGATGGTGGAGAGGAGTGAGAGTTATGTTTGAAAAGAAGAGGATAGGCATATTCAGTCTCATTAAAAACAACATGGCGAGAAATGTAGAGTTGACCATGGGCATTTAGGCATTTGTAGCCACGATGAAAGGGACTGTAGCCAAGAAAAAGACACTTAGAAGTGTGAAAATTGAATTTATGAGGGGAATAGGGCCTTAAGTAAGGATAGCAACTACAACCAAAGGGTTTTAAGTGATTGTAGGAGGGCTTTTTGTTGTACAGAAGCTCAAATGGGGATTTATGGTGGGTATTTGGACTTGGTAATTGATTAATGAGATAGGTAGCAGTGTGAAAAGCTTCTAACCAAAAGCAGAGAGGCATAGAGGCCTGGGAAAGAAGGGTTAAACCCATTTCAGTAATGTGGCGATGCTTTCGTTCAGAAATACCGTTTTGTTGATGTGTGTAGGGGCAGGAGAATCTAGGAGTAATTCCTTGAGCAGTAAGGTAAGGTAGGAAAGATTGGTATTCACTTCCATTATCCGTATGAAATGCTTTAATTTTGTGAGTAAATTGTAGTTCCACATGTGCTTTGAATTTGAGAAAGGTGGAAAAGGCTTCTGATTTTAGTTTAAGGGGGTAGAACCAAGTATACCTAGTATAAGCATCAATAAATATAATGTAATACCGATGGCCTTCTGTGGAAAGAGTGGGAGAGGGACCCCATATGTCCGAATACACAATTTCAAAGGGCTTAGTAACTTTAATTGACTGAATTTGAAAGGGAAGTTGATGTAACTTTCCAAGCTTACAAGCATCACAGAATTTTAAAGTGGTCATATCGACATTGATATTCATAGATTTAGCAATTTTTGATAGAATAGATTGGGAGGGGTGACCCATGGTAGCATGTAGCACATTTGCATCTACTGTAGTGACATAAGCTTTGGGGGAGGTAGAACCAAGAGAAGGAGGTTCAGCGGTATTGATAGGAGAGGACTTAGATGCGGTCTTGAGGTGGTACAACCCATCCTTGAGAGTTCCCTGCAGAAGAGTGGTCCCTGAAATCTTGTCCTTAAAAAAACAACCATTATCAGTAAATTCAATAGCAATATTATTGTCTTTTGTAAGCTTAGAAATGCTTAAAAGATTCTTAGTTACTGAAGGCACATGCAAGATGTTTTTGAGATGTAATGGTGTAGAAAATTTATTAATTTGGAAGGAAGAGGAACCAATGTGTGAAATAGGTAACAAATTACCATTGCCTACAGTTAAGTGATCATTTCCAGTGTAGGGAGAGCTGATGCTTAGATTTTGAATGTCAGGAGTGACATGATTTGTGGCTCCACTGTCAACAAGCCAAGAAGACTCAGTGGATGGTTCTGATGATGTTTCTTGCTGTGGAGAAACAATATAGTTGTTAGAAGAACTAGAATTTGCAAAATGTGCTTGAGGATGAGAATGATATCCAGTATATGTTTGCACAGGTTGAGAGGTGGATCTCCAAGGCTGCTGAGACTGTGGAGGACCTTGCCAGTTGGGATTGAATCATTTGTGACACTGCAGAGCTGAGTGATTTGGCTTCTGACAGAGCTGGCAGAAAATTCGAGTGGAATTCCTACCTCCTCTTCCCCTTGCATTTCTGCCACGACCAGAATGTCTGCCACCAACAAAGGTAGATGAATGAGTGTGGCTTGCAAGATTAACAGATGGTGTTGGAAGCAGAGCAACAGCATTGTGTTGTTCCAGGCGGGTTTCATGCATGAGGAGAGAGCTTTGAATGTCCTGAAATGAAGAAAAAGCCATGGTATTTGATAACAAACAGACAATGGGATCATAATCATGTTCTAAACCAGCAAGGGCACTGAGAATTAATTCAGAGTCAGAGACTGGATGACCAGCCAAAAGAAGTGAGTCACCAATGATTTTTATTTTCTGCATATATGTGCTTATAGTGTCAGATCCCTTTTTGATAAATGATAGCTGTTGTTTTAATTGCAAAACTTTAACCATGCTTATTTGAGCAAACAGTTTCTCAAGAGTATTCCAAGCTTCAATAGAGGATTGAGAATGGGTGATAAGGCTGACAATGTCATCATCAACAGTTGATAATAACCAACAGAGAAGAAGCTTATCAGATCTACGCCAAAGGCGATGTTTAGGATTGGGATGAGAGGAGTTGTCATCTGAATGAGTGAAAGCAGCAGGGATGACAGATGAAGAGGAAATAAATTTCTCTAGCTCCAAGGCATAGATTTCAGCAAGAACCTGGGCTCTCCAAGTGATGTAGTTTGATCGGGTAAGCTTGGTAATGGTAAAATTTAGAGACTTAGCCAGTGATGGAAAATTGAGGAGCTGATCAGATGGTGAATCAGCAGTGGCAGTGGAAGAGGAGGGAGAAGTAGCCATAGACGTTAGTCTAATAGAGCTCTGATACCATGTAAAAATTGAAAGTTGTGTAAAAGGAATGATAGTTTATTTCTTGCTTGCGTACACTGTAAAAGGTAGAGAATATATACACTTGTACTTCTCATTTTACAGCTATACAATCTTTACGGTTACAACAATAGAATATGCAGTTATGATGTCTTCTAGAATGATCATGTTGATGGCCCTGTATCGTTGTGGGCTGTGAGGGATTTGGGTGTTGCTGGATGATCCATGTCCTTTACAATATTCTGTTATTAGTGTTCATGATCAATTATGGAATATAATTTGTTAAGAATGATATTGAGTTGAAATGGAGTTAGAATGATAGAAAAATAAGGAAAAATTAAATTAGAAATGATAGACAAGCTTAAAGTAGTGAATGTAGTAAGTAAAGAGTTAGAATCTGGAAAATGTGGATGCACTTGGATATACTTTGGGGCAAGAGGCTTAACTTTTTCTGTAGAACTCGGATTGAGGTCATTTAGATATGGTTTTAAAGAGAACTTCGAGATATACAACTTCTATAAAGGTCTCGATAAGAGATTTTGATGTCTAATGGTCAAAATTTCAAGTTTTTGTAAGAAACTCGTAAAGATCTGTTTAATGAACATGGATGTCCTCCTAACGGACATTCACGAGTAAATTGGTGAATAATAAGGCTTAAATGGGACTTGGAATGAACCTAGAATGATTCCTTGATTAAGTGACTAATGTGTTAAATGTTTGAAGTAATAATTGGGGTTATAACTTAGTGAATGAATGGATGATATCAAAGTACCAAAGATATGAGTGTAATGAGAATAAAGATGTGCATATTATTATAGTTGTGATTCAAAGGAGTTGAGTAATATTTATTAAGTAAATGTGAATGAGAATTAATATTAAGTAAATGTGAATGATAATTAAGTATTATGAGAGCATATAATGTTAGAAAAGAAATGACGATATATTGGATTATGAAATTAGAAGAACTAAGTGTTCTTGAGGTGTAAGCTTAAGAATAAGCTAGACATATATAAAGGGTAAAGATTGAATGGTAAACTTAGAATGATAATGTACAAATGAAGTGTAAACCTAAGTTCAATTAGACATATATGAATTATGAAATTAGAATGAGCATAAGATAAGAATTTAGATAATATACCTGGGATTGTCATTGAGCATGCATTATACACAACACATATACATATGTGTGTGATTGAGTGTTCATATGTTTGTGAAATTAGTAATGTGTGTATATGTGTATTGTATGATGTTGATATACAGTATAGAACGCTCGAACCCAGACGTTTTCGAATCATAGAAGCTAATGCTAATCTGGAGCGTACTGTGAGTTGACCTATGATCTTACTTTAAGTGTTTGTTTTTTTTAAATTCCGTATTGAATTACTAATGAATGTGAATGTGATTGTACTGATTCCGGACATTGAATGTCTGAGGCGTATGATGCATGTGATATTTTCTCAACTTAAATGTTGAATGCTAGACTAAGTTCCAAAGAAAAATGTGAAAGTGTATATGAATGAAATATATGTATTCTCAATGTAAATATTGAATGTTGGACTAAGGTCCAATGACATGTGAAAGTGAATATGATTGTGAAAATTTGAGCACTTTTAATTGATTGAAAATATGTGACGCATTTTATTACATGAATGCATGAAATATAAAGGCTGTTGCGACCAGAGTAGCCACAAAAAAAGAGCTTAAAGCTCAAAATGTAAAAAGGGAGCTTAAAGCTTAGAAAGTGATGAAGATCCAAAGGCTCACTATATAAAATGAGTCTGGTATCCCCAACGAATACGGGATATGTAGCACTCCACTCCCGCAAGATTCAAACTCGACATCGAGGGGGATACCCGAGCCCGTGACCCTCGAGGGTGGTATGCTAGAACAATCAATGCAGTTTAAAAACTCATTTAAGACATTTTTCTCTTCTCTTTTTTTTTGAAAACAGTCGAGTGTGCGGAAATCAATAAACGATTCGAGCCCGCTTTAATTCGAAGACAGTTTCGATCAATAAAACATTTCCAGTCATAAAAGACATTTAACAGGATTTAATCAATTCACACACAGTTTATCCACAACCAAATTGGGCCCAATGCAATGTTCAGTAATCACATTACAAAAACGACATTTATCAATTGGGGCCCTCTACATTAACAGTATTATGATGCGGAATTTGCAGAATTACAAATTTATAATAATTCAGAAAGACGCAAATGCAGATGTGAAACTGATCCCGACCTTATCTCTGACTCGCAGACAATAGACATACTCTCGTTGGTCTAACGGGGTACTCTTCGATCCCTAAAAAATAGTTGCAATGTTGGGTGAGTTTGCGAACTCAATGAGAAACCATCATCGATAGTTCACTCAATTCATGCATAAACACACAATTTACCAATTATCACATACAATCACAATTCACAAATGTAAGGCGTATCGCCTTTCATACCATCCACATTTACTCATACTATATATGCAATGCACATGAGACCCTTTTCATTTTCATTACGTTGTTGTGACCGTGCGCCTGAAACTGTCCCAGTGATGGGCACATTGCGTTGAGCCAGTGGCTCTGAAAACATTGGGCTTGAAGCCCTGATACATTGAGCCTGAGGCTCTGAAT
>JANIHY010000210.1:69433657-69445413 GCA_027479065.1 Erythroxylum brevipes
CTAATTAAAAAACTTTGAAAAAAGGGGGAAGGAGAGATAAGAGGGAGGGAGGGAAATTTAAATTTTAAAATTTTTTTGAAAATTTTGCAAAATATCTTCCCTCTTTTTTTAAATTTCTGATATCGTCCGGTATGTGAATTTTGAATATATTTACTCAGAAGTTTCAATCGACAATCTTCAGGTTCATATTTTTTCTTATTTAACGATTTCAATTTTTATTCTGTTTATAGGGATATAATTGGAAACACAAGTTAAAATTAAGTTACATTCTATAAAATTCAAACATGTAAATATATTTACTTTCTATAGATTTATTTTCCAAAGAATCATATTCTAAATTCACTTTACTTTCCCGCCAATCAAACGAGGCTTAAGAGTTTTTATCTTGGATTGTACTTTGGCTAGTTGCTATGTATTAGCTAGTTGGTCCTCCGTGGTACTTGTACCTGAACTCTTTTGTATATATCTTTGTTTTCATTTATAAATTTTTTCTGACTTACCAAAAAAAATTGAAGTCCAATCAAACTCAAGATTCTATGCCTAAAATTAAGTTTAATCAAGTTTAGATGATCTAAAACTTAATTAAACTTAAACTAAGCTCAATTCAATATTTTTAATTTAAAAATTAAAAATATGATATTTTACTTTTAAAATTTTAAATTTTATGTTGGATCGAGTCGAACAATTCAAGTCTAAGTTTAGCCTAAAATCTAAATTTTAAAAAAAAGTTTGAGATCAATATAAAAATCAATCAACTTGAACTGAATCTTGTCATTCTTATTAAATACTATTCCAAAAATACCAATAATGTGATCATTTCTAATTTTTAAGAAAAAAAAGTTTGAAGTTATTGGATTTATCTTGATGGGTTCTGAAATTGATAAATTAAAATTAATTTGATCTAGTTTAACCCTTTAAGTCTAATTAAATTTGGTTGAATTTGACTATTTATAAACAAATTAATTAACGACTATCTACATGATTTGGAGGGAGAGGAACTATCATATTTATGGGAATGTTGCTGTAGGAAAATATCAGTTAGTCGACAACATACTAAACTGCATCCGTGAAATACTTTTGGCAAAAGGGGTTGAAAACCAAATATCCCTCGTTATGCGATCAAGATGGCACCTCCAATGTGAGTAATTAAACTGTTTGTAATTATAAGCAAGTCCCCCAGTGTGATTCTGTATAGCTAACGTTTAGATAGGAGTTCATCTGGAGGTTGATGATTGACTTACCTTTGTAATTTTAGCATTAGCTTAGCTATTGTTTGTCAATATATATTTCATTTTCAAAAAAAAAGAAAGAAATATGAACTAAAAAATAGAGGTGCTATTTGACAATTTAAAAATAAGACTAAGGTGATAATTTGTCGAATCTCATTAAAATTCTACAAATATAGCTTTATTTTTTATTATCTATATTAATAACCAACAATAATAACCAATGTTTTAAAAACTCAACAGTTTAGTTAGTTTAATCGCAAAAATCTTGAACTATATAATTCTTCGATTCGGTTTTAACTTTTTGTTTGATTTACGTTAATAACTCTTATTGTTAAAAATTGATCAATTTATTGATTAATCGGTTAAAAATAACAATAATGGGAACTAATCTAATGTTATTAATATAATAACTTAACTTTTAAATCTGACCTTGAGCGAATTAAGTTTAACATAATTATTAACTTAAGTAGGATTAAATTAATTCAGTTTGAGTTTAAAAGCTGAATTGAGTCATCATATAAATAACATTTAATTGGTGCTTATCTGATGTTCATACTGTACATGTTTCATCCAAAGTCTAAAAGGAAGAGTTTTCATGAAAAAGTAACAATTAGAAGAACTTTTTTCTAGAAATTTAAATTTCAAAAAGATTTTTTAAACTATTGAGAAGATTTATCTCTTTTACCATATAAATTATATTTAATAACTATATCGATAAATACATGGTTTTAATTAAAGTATAACAATTTATTTTGGTCGGGTCGGTCGTTTTGGGCCCGGATCTAGTCAAAATGACCCGTGGGTCGATCGGTCCATTCTTCAAAGATCAGTCTTATGCCCAGGCCGAGCCCAAGTCCAACCCTATGCTCTTCTCGGTCCATCCGTAGAAGGAAGTCTCCCATGCAAACACGTAAAGACCTAAACCTAGTTGAAAAACCATATATAAGGTATAATTCTTCCATAACGGAGGTACGCACAATCTTAACCTAGCTCTTTCAGCTTTACGGCAATCTCACCTTCACCAAAAACTGACTTGAGCGTCGGAGGGGCTAATCGGGACACAACCCCCGACAAGCCTTCTTGGTTTTGCAAGTATCTTCACACTGAATTAACCACAGAAAGCAGTCGATCACATGGAGCATAACGGTAACGTTCCATCCTGCCAGAATCCGGCAGAACCAATTAATATTTTCTATTTTTTAGTCGTTGTCCTACTAATATTAGTAGTATTCCTTGGCTTTGTTATTCCTTTGTACTTATTCCTTCGTTCTTACTTCCTTCGTCTGGTAGTGCTTTTCAACTCAATAAATGTTTGTGCGAGCCAGTTTTTTAATTATTGTTTCTGTTTTTTCTGCATCATTTTTTGCTTGTCACATCTGCATGTGAGTCTATTGGGAAACAACCTCTTTACTATGTAGGGGTAAGGCTGCGTACTATAAGATTTCCCCAGACTCCGCCACTATACAGGACTTCAGATTAGATGTGATAATGATGATGACGACTATGATGAATCTCATAATTATAATATCATCATGTAAAATATATTTGTTTAAAGAAATTTATTTTATATGTTAGTTAATTAAACAAATAAGCATAATATGAAAATGTTTTTAGTTAATTATGTTAAAAAAAATTAAAACCAATCGATTGGCTATATAGTATAAATTAATGCCAACTAGTTTCAATGTGCTTAAAAGCTCCAAGTAAATGACCTCTTCATCATCCCTCGGCGACTAGAGGACATATTAGTTATAATAGAATTAAAAAAGAATATAATCAATAGATCAAAAGTACAGAACCACATTACTTACTTATCAAAGGAAGTAGCTAGATTCCATTCGACCTTTGAATTTTTGAAAAAAAAACTAGGAGAAAATTGTAAGAGCAAGAAATAAAATGGAAACATTAATTTCTTCTCTTTCCTAAAATACGAACAAATCAACAGTGATAGGGAAATTTAAAGTTGGGAACATTTTATAAAACTTTCAATTAATAAAGAAAAGGAAAAAGGTTTCAAATTGAACCCAAACATTTTTACCAAATTAATTTAAACTCAAATGTTTAATCATGTTAAAAAAGAACCAAAATGTTCAATTTGTACCCTGACATCTCATTTAGCCCTTCATTACAAAAAGTATATCTAGACTTTTTATCCATAGGCTCATTAGTAAATGTGTATCCTACGTGAAAAATAGGGACTAAAAATTAAAAATATTTTTTTATAATTAACTAGATGACAACATTTTGATTTTTACCAAATTTTATTTCTGGCTTAAATGTTTGGCATTAGACTATTTCCTTGATTATGTAAATATAAAAAGGGGAAGAGAGTATAATCAGCATAGGTAAGTAAGTGATGAAATGGACTATAGTGTAGAGGTTTTGGTGCTATCAAAATTAGAGGAAGAAGTCTAAGACAAATAATAACATCTGGGAAGAGCCCAAATGTTGTTGTCTGGTTAATTGTAGGAAAATAGTTTTTATTTTTAGCCCCACTTATCATTTAGGGTACATAAGTGGAAAAGGGCCTATAGAAAAAAAAACATAAAAAAAACCATGCATACTTTTCAAAATAGATAGGTGATAGAGATGTTAAGTCGGGATCTAAATTGAGTGTTGTGAAATGTTAAGATTCTTTTTAAACATGCTAAAATTTTTTGGTTTAATTTGAATTCTAGTGAAAATGTTAACTTCCAATTTGACCCTTTTTATATAACGAAAAAAAGTAATAAATTAAGTCAAAACTTCCTCAAGTAAGTCCAAGTTGCTTGCAACAAACATGCTCTACTTTAAAACTATACTGCTTATGACTCTTACATTATAGGATGAAGACATGTGGCATGATCCGATTAGACCATAAAATGTAGACATAAGAAATCTCACTAAATTTTGACCATTCATTTAAATTTATTAATAAGATAAAGCAACCATAACTAAAATTTTGTTAATATAATAGAGGCATTATTTTCAAAACCCTTCTTACCCAAACACAAACTCCAAACACTTAACCATTGCTAGCCCCTTTGAGCCATCTTTTTTAGTACATGCATATTTCCACAATTGATCTAAATATTTGATCTCTAGTTACACATTAAAAAAAACAAGAAAGAGCTTTCTAAAAAAAATTTTCCAAAAGCTTTCACTAAAAAAAAAAATAGAAAGCTTTCTCAAAAGAAAAAAGTTATTGAGGAAAGTCCAAAAAAAAAGAAAAAAGATGAGATTTTTTGTTTAAATATTTTCTTAAGCATCGTTGACGCTTGTTTCATGTGCAAAATAATTGTGATGTATGTACTAATCTTCTTCTTGTATTCAATCCATTTCATTTAGCCTTTCCTACATTACAACCCTGATAGTCCTCTTGATTCTCGAAATTATAGTTCTTGTAGTGGAGAGGTAGAATTATCATAGCTTATAATAGAGAATGGACTAAGTAGATTTTAGAGTGAAATTATTCCAAGACAAGTGAGTTGAGAGTTAAATACATTTCGTTGAGAGAAATCTCTTTTGCCCAATCTCTTGGATTAAATACTTATAGTGTTTATTTTCTTAGCGCTCCTTCAGTCTACTTTGATTGATTTCTGGGAAAGTGGTTTAACTGATTTTCTGCTCTCATTTTTAAGCATGGTCGGTATTTTCTTTTGCACTTGTATCTCTTTGACTTTTATAAGCTTTTCCCAAGAGTTTAAAGGTCTAAGTATGGGAGAATTTGACTGAACCCAAGTTTTCTATATTATTCGGTGACAATTTCATGATTTTTGTTATTTTTTGGCTCTTATTATCAGATATTATGCTTAATTTAGCTTATGAGTGCTTGTTTTGAATTAATGTAGTTTGAAGATAAAATTGTCACAAATAGATAGTTGTTGGGACCCCAATTTATTTAAAACAATTTCAGTCACAAAGATGCAAACATCATTGAACACATCAGAGTTTCAGTAATCACTTGGGCCCATTACAGAACATAATGCTTGTTTTCATAATATCTTTACATTTCAAAAACCACCCCTTTTGGCTTATTACAAAAATACAAAATAGCATATTTGAAGAAATTCCCTTAGACTCTTGATCACTTGATCTCTTAGCTATCACCTAAAGATGGGACAGAAAGGGGGTGAGTTTGAAAGCTCATGAATAACAGTTTATAACGGAAAATAAGCAAAAACCATTAAAAACGTTCACTTGTCATAGAAAATTCTTATTGAGTTCATAAAGCACTTGTTTCTAAAAATTTTTATCATGTAGTCAAAATCTCAAATTACAAAACATGAATGCATCAAACTTGTTCATATAACATAAACACATAAGCACATCAGAGTGGTTCGGGTGGATCCAAAACAGAACGTACTATTTTCACATAATGGTCTTGCGTAGCCGTGAACTTATAGGAGTCTATAAAGGAGCTCCAAGCCACTAACGTGAAGGCGAGAGAAGCCTTTTATCAAAGTGCAATTAATTTAACTTAGGGGACCACCAGAAACCCACATAACATATATTTCATGACTTGTAAAACGTATTGCCCAAAATGGCACTTTTTTGAAACTTGATTTTTCATAAACATGAGATATATTAAAACGATGATTTCATAAACATGTTATCTTTTTAAAACTCACTTTTAAAGTCTTTTCATAAATCATCAAACAATTCATATAACAACATATTGTACTTTCTCAAATCATTCAAAAGCAATAAATGCAACACTTATGATGTAATTGGAAACATTAAACTTTTTTTATTCAAAGTAAACATTAGCAGCTTATTTACTCTATTATAAACATATACCCACCTTGATTTCCTTGCTTATAGACTTGCTAAAAAATGTCTCTTCTCTTATTCCTCTTGCCTCTTTTGATCCCTTTATACAATAACAAAAATCCACTCAATAAGGTTTTCAATTGAAAATCCCTCAAGCACGATCACTAAAATTAGTTCTAGAATACTTAAACCTAAGCATTTTCTAAACTCTATGAACTAAAATCCTTCCAAAAATCTAGAAGTTTTAAAGTGATCTTACTTTCATTCTTCACCAAATGAAAGGATCTTTAGCTCAAAGGGAAGCTCTTCTTTTCCTCTACTTATTTTCCTTCTTGAACAACCTCAAAATTTTTCTTGAAGGTTAACACAATTGAAATCCTAGCTTGTTTTCTCTTCTTTCTCTCTTTCTTTTCTTCTCTTCGTATTTCTCTCTTCTTCATGACACTCTCTCTTTTTCTCTTCAATTTTCGTTCTTGTCTATTCTTAAAATGCAAGACAACACTTCTTCTTCCAATTATGCCCTTAATGATCGAGAAATGTCCCATTTGCCATTCCAATTATGCCTTATGTCTTTTATGCTTAAATGTCTTGTCAAAAGTACCTTGAGCATTCTGAGATAACACTTTCTTCTAGAAAAATGGTCCCTATTGTCCTAAGTTTCTAATGACACCAAAATCAATCCATTTGGTTTAGAACTCTAAAAGTATTGCCCCAAATATTTTCTAACTGTTCTTATATCAAAACAGTACACTATACTTAAATTCCTCCCAGAAATTGGAAGTATTAGAGATTGAATTAGATTTTGATTTCTCCATATCTTTGTAACTCCATGTCTCTATTTTATCTTGAAATAGGAATCATCTTATTCGGAGCTATACCGATGAAGACATCATCAAAATACCGAAGTAGGTTTAGTAAAACATCCCATTCATACTCATCCAACCGATACCCTTACTTTGATTCAATCCAGCTTTTCCGAATTCCCACCAAATGTTAAACAATTCTATGGAGGGACAGAAAAAAATGTGTTAAGAAACTATTGGTTAAAGAATCACTTCATTTATAGGTCAGATAACAAAGTTATGGTTGAAAGACTCAAACACGATTTTGCCCTCAATCATATTAAACCTGTCTCGGAAAAAATAGTATAACTCCCTCTACAGATGTTGGATTAAGATCATCTTAGGACGATTTCAAAGAAGATTTTGAGATCTACAACTTCGAAGAAGACCTTGAGGACAGATTCTATCATATGAAGGATCAAAAATGGACTAGCAGATAGGGTCAGATAAAACCAAACGAAAAAACAAACGAATTGAAAAGTTAGACAAATTAAGAAAATTGCCATAACTTTCCCTACAGATATTAGATTAAGGTGTTCTTTGAATGGTTCGAAAGAGGACTTCAATATCTAAAATTTTTATAAGACCTTGAGGATAGATTCTATCATCTGAAGGGTCAAAAATGGACTAGACAATAGGGTCAAACAAAACCAAAAAAAAAAGCAGACAAATTGAAAAGTCAGACGAATTAGGAAAATTTTCATAACTTTCAATATAGATATTGGATTAAGGTATTCTTTGGATGGTTTGAAAGAAGACTTCAAGATCTACAACTTTCATAAGACCTTAAAGACAAATTCTATCGTCTGAAGGGTCAAAAATTGATCAGACGATAGGGTCAGATGAAACAAAATGAAAAAGCAGATGAATTGGGAAATTGCCATAACTTTCCCTACAAATATTGGATTAAGGTGTTCTTTATATGGTTTGAAAGAAGAATTCAAGAAATTTTATGAAGACCTTGAAGACAAATTCTATCGTCTAGAAGGAAAAAATTGGACCAAACGAATGGTACACAGAAGAAGAAGTTTCGGTCAACAACAGGAGAAGCAGAAAGTCAACTATAGAAGATATGACATCATCACATACAATATGACATCATCATAGATGATACGTCTTTACAGACTGTATGACGCCATCATAAATGATATAACGTCATCCCAGATGATATGACGTCATCCCAGATCTGAAGATAGGAGAGGCCGATGTGCCTAAGAGTGCCTTTAGGAGCAGGTATGGGCATTTTGAGTTCCTAGTGATGCCGTTTGGGTTGACTAATGCCCCGGTAGCTTTTATGGCCTTGATGAATAAGGTCTTTCAGCCCTACCTGGATCAGTTTGTGATAGTATTCATTGATGATATTTTGGTATATTCGAGGAGTAGACAGGAGCACGCTGAACATCTGAGGATCGTTTTGCAGATTATGAGAGAGAGACAGTTGTATGTCAAATTCAGTAAGTGTGAATTTTGGCTGGATGAGGTTGTATTTTTGTGCTATATTGTGACTGGTGAGGGCATCCAGGTGGATCCTCACAAAATTGAGGCAGTGATGAATTAGGAAGCTCCAAGGAATGTGTCAGAGATGCGGAGTTTCCTAGGATTAGCAGGATATTACCAGAGATTTGTTGAGAGGTTTTCAGTGATCTCAGCCCCTCTGAAAAAACTTCTGAGGAAGAATGTGGTCTTCAGATAGATTGAGGAGTGTCAGAGGACATTTGAGGAGCTGAAACATCGATTGACTACAGCACCGGTGTTAGCTTTGCCGTCAGGGACTGGAGGTTTTGAGGTTTTTAGTGATGCTTCGCATCAGGGACTGGGATGTGTTTTGATGCAGCATAGGAAAGTGATTGCTTATGCCTCGAGACAGTTGAGGTCTCACGAGGTGAATTATCTGGTGCATAATTTGGAGTTAGCTGCAGTTGTATTTGCCTTGAATATTTGGAGACATTATTTATATGGGGAAACGTTCCAGATTTTCACTGATCATAAGAGTTTGAGATATCTGCTGAGTCAGAGAGAGTTGAATCTGAGACAGAGGAGATGGATTGAACTGCTTAAGGATTATGATTGCACGATTGAGTATCATCCAGGGAAGGCTAATGTGGTAGCTGATGCTTTAAGCAGGAGATCTCATATCAGTGCAGCTCAGATTCAAATTGGGAGATTGCCTAGCTTGATTCAGTTGAGAGCCCTGAATGTGCAGTTGGATTTGGATCAGGATGGGGCTTTGATAGCCGCTCTGAGGCTTAGGCCGATGTTGCATGACAGGATCAGGCGAGTTCAAGACAAGGATCCTGCTTTGGTGAGACTGACTGAGAGAGTGAGATCTGATCGGGATTCTGATTTTGAATTGAGAGATGGAACTTTATGGATGGGTCAGAGACTGTGTGTGCCCGATGTAGATGATCTGAGGCGTGAGATCCTAGAGGAGGCACATTTGGCCGCCTCTGTCATGCATCCTGGTTCTACCAAGATGTATAATACTCCTAAGTTGCATTTCTGATGACCTGGCATGAAGAGGCAGGTGGCAGAGTACGTTTCTAGATGTTTGACGTGCTAGCAGGTTAAGGCTGAGCACCAGGCTCCAGTGGGAAAATTGCATTCGTTGCCCATTCTAGAGTGAAAAAGGGAGCGAATTACAATGGATTTTATTATGGGGCTACCTAGGACGCCGAGGCAACATGATGCGATCTGGGTCATAGTGAACCGGTTGACTAAATCGGCCCATTTTTTGCCAGTAAGGGAGAACAATACTCTCGATCAGTTGGCCCAGAAGTATGTGGCAGAGATTGTGCGACTGCATGGGGTCCCGGTGTCTATAGTCTCAGACAGGGATCCCAGATTTATTTCGAGGTTCTGGAAGAGCCTGCAGACTGCTATGGGTACTAGACTGAATTTTAGTACAGCTTTTCATCCTCAGGCAGATGGGCAGAGTGAGAGGACAATTAAGACTGCTGAGGATATGCTTCGGGCTTGTATATTGGAGTTCAGAGGAGCATGGGATTAGTATTTGGCTCTGATTGAGTTTGCTTATAACAATCATTATCACAGCAATATTGGGATGGCACCATATGAGGCTTTATATGGGAGACAGTGTCGATCGCCTCTGTATTGGGATGAAGACGATGTGAAGATGATTGAGGGTCCCGAGCTGATTCAGGATACTTTACATAAGGTGAAATTGATTCAGAGTCGCATTAAGACGGCTCAGGATAGGCAGAAGAGTTATGTGGATCAGCATCGGTGAGAGATGGAGTATAGTGTAGGAGACAGAGTATTCCTCCGAGTGTCACCTTGGAGAAGAGTTTTGAGATTTGGCAGGAAGGGCAAGTTGAGCCCTCGGTATATTGGTCCGTATGAGATTACCTAGAGGATAGGACCATTGGCATATCGATTGGCATTGCCGAGTGAGATGTCCCAGTTGCACGACGTGTTTCAAGTGAATATGCTACAACGGTATCGATCAGACCTAACTCATGTGATTATGGCTCAGGAGATTGAGGTGGCCAGTAATCTGAGTTATATTGAGGAGCCAGTACAGATTGTAGGATCACGATTCAAGCAATTGAGAATCAGGGTGATTCCACTGGTGAAAGTCCTATAGAAGAACCACTCAACTGAGGAAGCAACTTGGGAGACTGAGGAGCATATGAGGAGGCAGTATCCTCATCTATTCGATCAGTCAGGTATGAAATTTTGGGACGAAATTTTTATTAGGAGGGGAGAATTGTAACATCCCATTACCGATGGGAAGGTTATTTTGGTAAATTGGGACGGGTTAGGATTTTATATTGCATATTATTGATTGAGCATTCATTTGGCCTCTAATTTTTTAGGAAATAGTGAATTTGCATATGCATGTATAGGTACATGCATTCATGACATTTTCCGGCATTTAATTGTGATTATGATTTGGTTTGTGAATTTTTGAGATAATTATGTTTGATTGGGATTTGTTTGAGAATTATGGAATAATTGGGTTTGAATATTTGAATTAGAATGTTTTAAGAGTAATTGTCAGTTGATAGTGACCTATAGGAAATTTTCTGGAAAATTTGAGAGTAAATGTCCGGACCGAAAATTTTCCGAGTAACGGACTGATTGACTTTATATTGCTGGCATACTTGTCCAATGACAATGGGAAATTTAGATCTATGGCTTTAGGAATGAAAATGATTAGCCATTGGAATTTCGAGATAGCTTAGACTGGAAAAGATTTTTCATAGAGGAAAGAGAGAAACCCTTTAAAAGCCTTAGGTTTTAAATTTTGGCATTAGACTCTCTTCTCCTCTACCTAGGACATTTCTCTTCTTTCCTTCGTTGGTGATTTTCGACCCCTTCTCTATCTTTGATTTGTCCCATTGCTAGCTTGTTTCTCCTTGTGCAAAGCCTTGCTTGTTGCTTAAAGAAGATGATGTTTTGTATGGCTTTGGGTGAAAACTGTGGGTGTTAGGCGTTGGAGGAGATTTTCGGAGATTTGACGATTTAGGGCTTGATTGGTAAGTAAAATGGCTTTAATGTTATTTTAATGTTGTTAGAATGCATTTATGGTGTTTAATGTGAAAGATTGGGTAGTTGAGAGTGAGTTAATAATGGTTTTAGAGAGAGAAATGGCAAAAAATCGATCCGAGAAGATGGAGGAGCCCTGCACGTCGCGACGTCTAAGAGGGCCCTTGTCGCGACAAGTAAATAGGTACTCGCCGCGACGAGCGGTTAAGTCCTCGTCGCGACGAGCCCGTCGATTCTCACCGCGACGAGCGTATGGGACGTCGTGGCGAGCGACCCTTTGTGCGCCGCGGCGAGAGATCTTTGGTCGCAGCGAGCTCCAATTTTCTGAATAGATGTATTTTAGTTTATGGGGCATAACTAATGGTGTAGACCTCCAATTGAGGTGATTCTTGATTCGTTATGAACTAGAGAAAGAGGTCTACAA
>JANIHY010000210.1:69652896-69664540 GCA_027479065.1 Erythroxylum brevipes
AATTATAGAGGCTATATGCTGTATGCGCATGCCGAGATATAATTTAATATCCCGAACCCTTCCTAATTACCAAAATGCCCTTCCTGTAGGAGAGGGGATGTTACACAACAGTTGGCAGTTTCAATATATTCTGCTTCAGTCTTCAAAAGCATTGTACAAGTTTGCTTCTTGCAAGACCAACATACTATACATCCTTCAAGAAATTGACAATAACCATTTGTGCTTTTTCGATCGACTTTGTCACCTACATTACTAAGCATAATGTTTGATCTTGAGCTTATAAGATATAGTACTGATCCAAACATTTCTCTATACTTTGTCTCATCCGAAGCTTTTCCTTCTTTGATTTTATCAAGTTTAGCTCTAGTGCAAATGGGAGTACCCATTGGTTTGGCATTCTCAAAATGATATTTCTCGATGAGTTCCTTTGTGTATTTGTCTTGGATGATGAAGATTCCTTTTTTTGTTTGTCTGATTCGTATTCGAAGAAAGAATGATAATTCTCCCATCATGCTCATTTCAAACTCCCCTTGTATTAATGTTGAGAATTCATGCTCGAGGAGCATGCTTTAGATAATATAGAGCTTTGGATAACTTCATCACAGAATCCGGATGGTTTTCATCTTCAAAACTTGAGTGTTGCTTAACAAATACTTCTTCATTAATAGAACCATTTAAGAATGCACTTTTAACATCCATTCGGAACAACTTGAAACTTCTATAGCATGCAAAGGCAAATAAAATTCTAATTGATTCTATTCTAGCAATAGGTGTGTAAGTTTCATCAAAATCAAAATCTTACTATTGATTGTAACCTTGATCTATAAGTCTAGCTTTGTTTTTTACCACCTTACTATTTTCTTCAAGTTTGTTTCGAAATATCCATCGAGTCCCAATGATTAACTTATTTTGAGAACGAGGTACAAGATTCTAGATTTTGTTTTTGTCAAATTGATTCAGTTTGTCTTTTATGGCTGAAACCTAGTTTTCGTCAGTAAAGGCCTCTTCAATGATTTTTGGTTCTATTTGTGAGATAAGAGTAACAAATTTGTTCTTGAATAATGATCTTATTCTTAGACTTTTAGAGGGGTCTCCCAGAATGTATTGATATGTATCTTGACCTCACCATTCTTTTGGTGTTTTTCTTTGCCTACGCTCTTATTGAGAGGAAGGAGCCTGCTTTGTTTTAGCTTCAAAGGAGCCTTTTTGATTTTGTGATTCTAAAGGTATGATAGGTGTAGTTTGAATCTCTGATGTATTTTCGGTGCTAATGGATGCTCTTCATCATCGTAATCAATTGTTGTTGTTGAAAGTAATGCTTCATTAAATACCACATATATTGATTCTTCTATCTTCTGTGTTCTTTTATTATATAGTATGAATCCTTTACTAACAGTACTGTAGCCCAAGAAAATAACTTTGTCTGATCTCACATCAAACTTTCCAAGGTTGTCTTTTCCATTGTTTAGAATGAACACTTGCAGCCAAAAGCTCAAAAGTAAACAACATTTGGTTTTTTTTTCCTTTCCACAATTCATAAGGGGTCTTTTTAAAAATAGATTTTATAAGAAATCTGTTAAGTACACAACATGTCGTGCATACTGCTTCTATCCAGTATCCATAATGTAGTCCACTTTCACACAACACGATCTAACCATACCAACCAAAGTTCTATTCTTTCTCTCTACGACTCCATTACAAGAGAAGTTGTGAGTTATTGCTATGAAAATTTGAAACTTTCTATTATCAAATTCTCCTCCATGATCGCTTCGAATTGAACTAATGTAGTGCCCCTTTTCTGTCTAAATTTTTCTACGAAGCCTATCAAACACTTTAAAAGCATCATTCTTATTTGATAAGAAACAAACCCATGTAAATCTGGAGTAATCATTTACTAGAACAAAAACAAAATGTTTACCATCAAAACTCTAAATCCTAGTGGACCGAATAAATCCATGTACACAAGTTCAAATGGTTGGTTAGTAGACATAAAATTTTTAGGAGGAAAGTTGCTTCTAACTTGTTTACCTTTTAGGCAGCCTCACAAATATGATTGCTTTTGAATTTTAAGGTTGGTAGTCCTCTTACTAACTCGTTTTTGGATAATTTTGATAGAATGCTCATGCTGGCATGTCTAAATCTTTTGTGCTAGATAAACGAATCATTTTTTAGAGAGACAAAACATTTAACACTTTGTGAGGACATATCTTCAAGTTGAGCACAATATATATTCTAATTTCTAGGACTAACAAACACAATATTATCATTATAAATATCGACAATTTCACAATGAGATGCATAGAAAATGACTTTGTAACCCTTCTCATATAGTTGACTCACACTCAATAATTTATGCTTCAAATCATCAACAAAAAGAACGTTATGAATGGAGGTAGAGCCAGAATTACAAATTTTACCAATTCTGATGACCTTTGCTTTATTTTTGTCTGCAAAGACAATATTACCTTTATCTTTCCTTTTAATATAATTGAAATGTGATATTTCACCTGTCATATGTCTTGAACTGCCGTTATCAACTATCCATTGATTTTTCTTTTGTCTCTATTTTGAAACATATCTACAAAATGCATGATCTCATTTTAGGCACTCAAATTTTTAGGTCTTTTCATATTAGTAACTTAACATTTCAGTCTCCAAACATACATTTAAGATAATTTCTTTTTACGAAAATTACAAGAATGACTAATGTGACCATGTCTACCATAGTAGAAACACAAAACAGATGAATGAGAGTTGTTATAATTTCTACCATGTATCAGGTTCCTACTATTTTGACTATATCTACTGCCGAATTTGACGAAGAAGTTCTTGTATGGCCTGATATTATAGTTTTCATTGTATCCTATTCCAATATAATAAAAAATGCATTTACCACTACCAAGCAATGCATCAAGGTTGTTCCTTCAATCAACAAAATTTGCTAGTTATGTTTTTAAAGATAAGATCTTTCCAACACTTTTCTCTTTCTCAAGTTCTACGATGGTGACTTTTTCTTCTAACTGTCTCACCTTTTCATAATCATTTTTCAGCAACTTATTTTCTAACTTAGCTACTCTTTCTTCCAGTACTTCTTTTTAAGAAACTTTTTGTTTATACTTAACCTCAATAAACATATTCTTGGTCACCAAACTCTCATTGACAGATTCTAATGATTTAATCTTACTCTTCAAAGATGCATCATTATTCTTGGACTTCTCAACTTCTTTGAAATATTTCAATGTCAACCTTTTGTACTAATCATAAAATTCATGATATGTATTTTCAATTCATCAACTTTAATATCAGAATTAGAATAATATACCTCATCATCTCCTGATTTAGCCATAAAGCAGACATTGCTAACTTCCTTAGGTTCATCTTCTTCAAAGTTTTCGAAATCCTCGTCAAACCAAGCTACAGTCATAAGTTGCTTTATAGATTTTCTGTTCTCTATTTTTTCTTTATGAAGAAGAAGACATTTAGGTATAGTGTGCCCGGGCTTCTTGCAGTGGCAACATATAATTTGTGTATTGCTATTGCTGTTGCTGTCTTTTGATAAAGGCCTACTATTTCCAGCCTTCTTGTTTCCTTCTCTTTTTTTGTTAACTTCTTTTTATAGAAACGTATGTATTTTCTGACCATAAAGTTCAATTCATCATCTCCATCTACCTGCAACTTAGTGTCACTTTCATCATCGTTTGATTCATCCGTAGCTTTTAGTGTCATTCATTTTCTGTAGGAGGATCCTTCATCTCGCTTAAGCTCGGTTTCATGGATCATAACATTTTCTCGTAGCTAGTTGAATGAAATAGTGTCTAGATCCTTTGTCGTTTCTAGAGTTGTCACCTTAGGTCTCCATTCCTTTGATAGTAACCTCAAAATCTTTGTTACAAGCTCGTCATTGGGATTTATCTTTCTTAAGTTCTTTAACGTCGTGATGATGTTATTGAAGCATCCGAAGAATTCGTCTATGGTCTCTCCTTGTTTCATGCCAATAGTTTCGTATTAATGTTACCAACAGACTTATTCTATGTTTCTTTACCTCATTCGTCCCTTTAAAGGTAACTTAAAGTTTGTCCCACATTTCTTTTGCTGTAGAGTAATAGGATATCTTTTCTTATTTTTCTGGAGACAACGCATATATCAGGTGACATTTTACTTTAGCATTTAGTTTTGTATTTCTCCTATCAGCCTCAGTCCATACTTCTATGCCATCGAAAGTGGGAATTGTAGCTCTAACTTTAATTGCTTGTCATACTTTGATATCTACAGATTGGAGATATATGATCATTCTCTCTTTCCAGTATGAGTAGTTGTTTCCATTAAAGTAAGGGGGTTTTGAGATAAATTCTCCTTCAAAACTTCTCAAGGTGTTTGTCGTGATCACTCTGATACCAAATGATAAAGCAAACACAGACAAGAAGGGAGGTGAATTGTGTGTGTGACTTTAAAATAAAGGGCAAGTTACTTTCAATTCGTACAAAGACGGGGGCTTGTTAAAATTTAAAAACAATAGGAGCCTATTAGACGATAGAACCCTATTATACGACAGGAGCCTGCTAAAGTATGAGTCATGTTAAAACAATAAAAAGAAAACGCCTGTTAAAATGAAAAGAACTGTCAGCAATTCGAAAACATAATGAATCAATTATAAAAGTGAATGAGCTTCTTGCTGAAATGAACACAAACAATATAATGTGGAAAAATAAAAGATAAGGAGAGAGAGAGAGAAGAAAGACGCAGTCGATTCATACTAATTCGGCTTACAAACTAAGCCTATGTCCAATTTCTAATTATCCAACTTGAGTATTTCACTATAAAAACTAAGCAATAATTTGACGAGTCTCTTTAAGCTTACGAGTACATATTTTTCAAAGTTTTCCAACCTTCCAAACTAGTAATATTTTAACTAGCCTCTACAAGCTCTCAAATAAGATTTACTCGATATAAGCTTCAATAATCTCAATCTCAAAAATAATTTTCACTTTCTGAAGCACAAGAGATTTGACAATAATATCACTTTCAAAAGTACCGTTGTCGTGATTGTATTTCGAAAATTTTTCCTTGATCATGCTTCTCTTTGTCACACTTTTTGATCGCAACTGCAGTAGTTCTTTCTTAAGTAGGCATTTCTTTCAACTAATCGTTGCATTATTTTCCTTCTAGGTTGATTTTTTATCTTTGATATTTCTTTTGGATTCTTCAATCTTCAACCATTAAGAAAAATAGAATATGACAATGTTTTTGAAATATAGGATTAGCAATATCCTTTCAGATATTATAAACAAAATAAGGTAAATTCATAAAAGGAGGTCTTGCCATAAATGAAACATATATTCTATAACTTTATTTTCTTCTAAGAAAATATATCCTTATATATATAAGAAAATAAATTCAATTTAAATTTTAAAATATTATAAGGTCATTAAAAATCATTAAAAAGACTTAACTAACATTCCTCAATGCTCGTAAACATTTCTCAAAACGATTTAAACAGGAAAGAAAATGAACAGAAAACAACCGAGTTATGACCATTATGCTCTTGCAGTGGCACTCATAATGATATCCCCATCCCCAAGCTGTTCCTCAAAAAAATCTTTCTGTCAACATTGAGGCGTACGTGTTAATTGCCCTGGAATGTACTGTTGTATTTAAGGTGCCTCAGTAGAATCCATTTAAGCTTTATATAGATTCTATGAATGGTTTGCTTTCTGTGTTCTAAACATGTCCCGGCTGGTATTATCTCAATATTGATTTCTAAAAGCGGCCAAAGATGTACACAGGATTTCTATTTGTTAGATAAAATTATTATTACTGGTGCTTCACAAAGCGGTCATATCACTCTCGTACCACGGATGCCTTCCAGGAAAATGCATGGAAAATCTGTGCTTGTCAGTCAGATATCAAGAAAGTTCCAGGAAATTGTGGGGGAAAGCTGTCAGTAGCCTACTGCATTAACTCCTTTTTCCTTTTTAATGGTTAATCCAACCAGTTTTATAAGATTAAACTGGCTATGGTTTGTCCATTAAGTATTTAAGCCTATAATTATAAGAATAATTGAGATCCACGCAGGATTACGATAGCTTTCATCTTCGGGAAGATGGAAAGACTTTTCAGGGTCGTCTTTGGAGAAGACTTCCAAGTCAAACAGTTCATCAAGAGCCATAAAACAGTCTGTAGTTTGTGTTCTAAACATCATAACATGGAAGGAAAAGGGCGCAAGTTAAAACAACGCGGAGTTTGCTTTTGAATTGACAAATTCGATAAACCATCTAATCTTTTTTTAATGTTATTTTCAGTCTATTGGAATTTGAGAGATTGAGCCACTCCAACAACAAATCCTGCGCACTAATTGATGGATATCAAGTTCACAAACCATTGACCTACAAATATCAACATTTTACGTCAGATATGGAATCCTCAATTCGTTCAATATCTCTCCGCAGTAGTATGAACGTAGGAATGAAGACAACTGAAGTTATAAAATCAGGAGTCATGTTCAATTCTTGTAATTAGTCTTGTGAGATTGCTTCAGTTAGATTTCACAGTAGAACCTGATATTGAAACTTAAAACTTTTAAATTACTTAAAATGAAGTATTGCCGTCAACTGATTATCAATAACTTGCTATACGGACTGAGACTTCGATTTTCATTTCATATTAACATTTGTGGGGTAAACCCCCTGTTAATGGCTGGTTTCATACATACTTTAGTTTGGCAGTGAATGTTAGAATTATCATATGATCCAAGTTCTGATCTTTATTCAAAAAGTTTCAACTTCTGGGAAGAAAGAAAGAGATTAGTAGGAAGTAAGACAAATGTGCATCTTGAACCGAATATGCCATACAGCACTACAGGGGAGGTTGCCAGGACATGGTTATTGGGGCAGGTTTTAGGTCTATATGGTATGAAGTCATACTGTAATAAAGTGAATTAGATGTTAATAAACAAACGGGAATGTTTGTTTGGAAAAGAACAAAGGTATGGGTCTGGAGATTTACGATATTGGATAGAAAGTAAAGTGAACCAAAGTGTTTTCACCAGTTTCTTTATTATTAAAAACTCAACTTGTCAAGCTTAGTCAGAAATTTCTGCAAAACTCAAACCAAAGTAGTCTGAACTGAAACACACACAATTTAGATAAATTGGACGTACGTGTTATGAATTAGTATCTTAAATTAATCACACATTTATCATGAATGGTGTCAAACTAATTCGAAAGGTAATATTTTAATATATTTTCAGTTAACCAAAAATATTCATTCTTCAAATATGTTTCATAAGAGTATGAAGAAATTATTCAATAGAAGCTGGAATGTAGTCGGAGCAAGTTTCTTGTTCTGTATACTTGGGAACTCGACACAGTTCATTGAATACTGAAAGTTGAGAAGACCAATTCAATATGAGATATTTTAAGATTGAGGAGGCAAAAGACCAAATGAACACATTAGAAGATCTAGAGCATCATAAATTTTTCTGTTCAAAAATTCAAATTATGCTGTAGAATAGTTGCTTGGAAAGAACCCTCCTTTGTAAGTTTCCAAGTAAAAGTCCAGATCAATAGAAAAAGAAGTCAAGCTGTCTATCAACGTCCACCTCAGGATATGGGGTCACAAGTCTCTGGTGACTTTCTGATAAACCGTGTGGGTTCCACCATTTGAGTGTCCCCCATTAAACCCATAAAACTCCTATTTTAAGACTTTTCTGTATTTGTTCACGACCAAGTCTTCCTTTTGAAATGATTTCTGTGTCAGCCAAAATTTTGTTAAGGTCATTAGGCAATCTAAGCCTGCTGGCTTCACCTTATATATACATATTTCTACCAGCGTGGCTGTGCATGCAACAACTTTCAAACATTTATAGTTTGACAACCAGAAGAACATAAACATCAGCAGCATTCGGCTAACATAGTACCATAGCTACTAAACCACTAACCAGCATTGGCTATCTTTTAATAACATGGATGAGCGAATACCAAAGCTAGATCTTCCAGGCTTCCGTTTCCATCCTACAGAAGAGGAGCTTCTTGATTTCTACCTCAGAAACATGATTTCTGGAAACAAATTGCCTTTCGACATTATCGGATACGTTAACATCTACCATCATGATCCTTGCGACTTACCTGGTACACATTCATGTTTTATGCTTCGTACTTTGTAATTGAAGTTCGTGTTTTAGTACAATCAGGCACATAACGACGTGTGTAAATTGTTTCAACGTAGGATTGGCAAACACTGGGGAGAGAGAGTGGTATTTCTTTGTGCCTAGAGACAGAAAACATGGAAGTGGAGGGAGGCCAAACAGGACTACGGAGAACGGATTTTGGAAAGCTACTGGTTCTGACCGCAAAATTGTGAGCTTATCAGACCCCAAGAGGATTATTGGTCTGAGAAAGACTCTTGTTTTCTATAGAGGAAGAGCTCCAAGAGGCAGCAGGACGGATTGGGTCATGAACGAATATCGTCTGCCAGATTCATGCCCTTTACCTAAGGTACCACTTCGATATGATCATATATACGATTATAAACTAGCTTTCAATACCATATACTAGCTCCTAGAGTAAGAATTTTCGTATGTCTTAAGTTTTTAACACAAGTCGTGTAAATTATTTTAATATACCAAGAGGTACTAATTCATATTAGCTCTAAATAAAGTGTAAAACCAAATATAAAACACACGAAATATAGATGTTAGCATACAAATTCTGGTGATAACCAGGAAATTTATGAGTCTTTGTTGACTTCCGAGGAACAGTTGTTCTTCATGAAAAAACAACAGACCTATTTGAAGGACGAAACTTGCTTCCCACAAGTCAATTTTGATGATGTTGAAGGGAAATGAATCCTGAATAAGATCGGTTTATTATTTTATGATGATGATGATATTCAATGAATGCAGGACATTGTACTGTGCAAGATATACAGAAAAGCAACGTCCTTGAAAGTGCTTGAGCAAAGGGCAGCAATGGAGGAAGAGATAACAATGAAGACAATCCAAGCATCTCCATCATCATCCCCACCATCCTCATCTTATGAAACCATTTCTTTTTTTCATCAACATGAAGAATCGGTAGCTCCAATGTCTCTGCAACATGTGGTATTCAAGGAAGAAGTGGAAGAGGTGGCCACTTTACGAGATGATAACAAAACTGAAAAACCAAAGGAGAACATTAGAGGCTCTTCGCTGCAACTAAACATGGATAAGGACAAGTTACCAGAGCTCCAAGTGCCGAAATTAGGATTGGATAACTGGAACCAGGACACTTGGTGGTTAAACAGCCCATGGCTTCAGAATTTGACTCCAATCACTAATTATTGTGAACTTGTGAAAAATTTTTGATCCTGTAGATAGCTTGCTTCGTATAGTATGTATCTATAGGAGCTAATGTCATCCCCGACTTGGCAAGAATGGTTGAGAAGCTGAGGATGGTTCGTTTCTGTTTATCAATTATCTGATGTTCTGAAGCTAAACTTGTGTTTTTAATGAACAATTTGATTTATTTTGCTTTCTTTTCAACTTCAAAAAGAAGTGGTGGTGGATGTGAGCTGCTTGGAGTACTTGAGAGGCTTGGCTTTTATCTTATTTTCTTCTTTTTTTTTTCATCACAGGTGTTCCCCTTTTCCGAGGTAATTGCTTCTTTATGGTAATGATGGTTTCTTTGTCAATAAACTTGTATCTTCCAAGTTTCACTCTTGTCTACTGGAGCATACTTACTGTTTAACGATTATTTGTAAGTAGGTAAACTTTGCTTCAATGCTCTTGAAGAGGATTATCATGCACAACTTCAATCTTTCAACAATTTTTTTAAGTTCGGTTGAATTCGAGATTAAACTTTTCAAATTATTTTCTGGTTCACCAAGATTCAGCAAACAACCCAATCTGAAGCATTGCTAATTTACTATTGCTATACCCAGTACACAGCTGAACCCATTTAAGCCTGTACTCTACAAGCTCGAGAAGGAGACCAAAGTTCTGCTTAAAACTGAGCCCATACTTTGTAAGTAAAGCCTATCTAAAGGCCCTTGCTCCACCATAAAACGTTCAAATGAGATTAACAAGGCCTAACTTTACTAGACCTAACTTAAGCAAGTAGGTGAACAAAACTAAAATCAGAAATTTGGGCTAGGCTTGCATGAGCAATGCTAATTACACAAACCCACTGTACTTCCTTTGCTTTATTCTTCGGAGTAATTGTCCTTCCATAGATCGAAACAGAGAAAAAAAAAAACCTGCAGGGGTTGGTATTATGTATGTATATATGTTGTTCACATGTTCAGAATATCATATATATTTATTTGAAGGTTTACGTTATATGCAGTAATGGGTTTATTGTGGCAAGATGGATATAAAAAAGGTAGCACTTAGCCTGTGAGGGTGACTAATATCCACGTATTTTAGTGATTAATAAGCACGGAAGTTGAGCTAATAAAATACACAACTTCAAGTCTCGAAATCAATCAGATGTGTTGGGATACAAGGATTCACAAGGATTATTCAAGCTCTCCGTTTTTAGTTTGTTTGTCATCTGTATTTTGTAGTAGAAGCCATTGATTTCTTTTTTAATCTTTCCACTTGCTCCTTAACACAAAAGGTGTTGGGAAGTTGAGACGAGATTTGATCTCGCAGACAGCATAATAATAACACATTTTTTATTTTTTGAAAATTAAGATCACATATATCTTATAACATAATTAATATATAAAATATAATAAAGTATTAATTATAATTCATACTTTGTAGTGAAACTTAATCCTTTTTGTTATTTTTCTCAAAATATTTTTGAAAATTTTCATTTTAACATGTCTTGCCTTTAATGGTAACTACATAATGTGTTAAAAGAATTCTACAACTGATGTAGAGAGAGTTAGGCAAGAAATAATAGGAGCCTAAGCCTATTTATAATAAATTTTAGATATTTTAACAATTTAATTGAAATAAAATTATAATTTTAGTTAAGTTTTAATTAGAATTACAATTGATTCTAATTAAACAATAATTGTGCCTAAATAAGATTCGATATCTAATATTTAATCATAAAATTTATCAAATTTTACAATTAAATTTAACTTGATTAAAACACAATTTTCTCTCTTCAACTTGTTCTTTATGTATGACTATTTAAGCTCTTAAATATATTGACAATAGATATAAATTATAACTATAAATCATATTCAAGATTAGATAAATTAAACTACTTTAATTTATCTTTAAATATTTAATTAAATAATTTATATCCATAGATTAAGATTGACATCTAGTAACATACTATGTTCACTGAAAATATTTTGGCTTGATTATAAATTAATGTTACGTTGGAATCTTTCCAATTTCAAAATAATATTGTTCTAATTACATTTGTACTTGGAATAGAATAACTAAATAAATTTGATATCTATCCCTATAAATCTGATTTCTAAAATTAAGTTATTACCTTTTTATATCCACTAAGAGTTGTTTGTGAATATAATATACTCAACAATTGAAAAAATATAAAGTTCGTTCTTTATGAGCATTATGTCTCTATATAATCCTATTGAAGAAGATAATTATACTCCCACTAACCTTCTTACAATTTTGATAAATCCATAATCGTCTCCAAAATAATTCTTTTAATTCATTATGAAATTGAATCTTTCAATGCCT
>JANIHY010000210.1:69941977-69961154 GCA_027479065.1 Erythroxylum brevipes
ACAAAGCATATAGAAATTAGACATCATTTCATCCGTGATCATTGTTTAAAAGGTGACATTTGCTTGAAGCATGTATCTTCTAGTGACCAATTAGCTGACATTTTTACTAAACCTCTTAAGGAAGATGTGTTTATGGACATTAAATTGAGACTAGGAATGTGTGATTTAAATTCCTTCGGTTGAATTTATTTTTGGCTACATTCATATATCAAATGGTCAAACTATGAGGCAAATGTCCAATCACATCTGAAGATACAAAGTGACTTATTTGGAGTTTGGACACATTTTATGACTTGTCCATTAGTTTGGGGAATACAGAAATTTGAGGATAAGTCGACTTATGTAGTTCGACAAGTCGACTTATGTAGGTCGATAAGTCGACTTATGAGGGAGACAAGTCGACTTATGTCTATACGGAGGCTTTAAAACCCTTTCTTCCCCTTTCATTCTCCGAAACCCTATTCTTACTAAAACCTCTGAAATTTCTTCTCCAAGTCGACTTATCTCTTGAAATCACTTTAGATCTTATCTTCCCATAAACTTTCGACCTTCATTATCACATTACCCACTCATTATCTCTTCAAATCATCCTTCTTTTTGAAAACCCCTCTCTCATATTTATCAAACTCTAACTTGCGATTTTTTCCTCTTTCTCTCTAAAAATCCATGGCTACTCGAAAATCTTCAAGGAAAGGGAAAGAAACCGCTCCTCCATAAGGTCCCTGCGTTCATCATGGACCGAGAGTTCGTGGGTCTTCATCAAAGGGAGATGCTGCGAGGGAGGGTGACGCAGTTGAACCTAGGTTTGTGTCAAAGGACGCACAAACTCTCTATTACGAGGTGCTACAAAATGAGGTATTGATTCCCTCTATGAGATTTGACTGGGGTGAACTAGACCATAGTGAGTTTACTGATGTGTTTGCTGAAATTACGAATCTGGGATTGCCAGATTTCTTAGGATTTCAAGATGATATTTATGAAGATGTAGTAAGAGAGTTCTATACGAACCTTTTTGTGACTGGTAGTAATGTTGAGGATGGAGTCACTCTGAAATCTAAAATTAACAGGAAAGAAATTTTTCTATGTGAATCAAATTTGTGTACTTTGTTTCACTTGCCTAGAGGAGGAGTAAGGCCTAGAGCATCTTTTAATGATTTTGAGATTTTGAGGAATGTGGAAGGTGATACTGATGAGGAAGCTGAAGAGAATTTCGGCTATACTGAGGAAAAAGGGGCTGATCTGTTGAGTCGGTTATGTTCCGATCATTTCCCTCCCTTTGAGGCTATGGATCTACCTTTAAATTATCGGATATTACATTATGCAATCAACAGGGTTGTTTACCCGAAGAGGGCTAGCAATATTCAGATTACTTCATTAGATAAGGAGATCCTTTGGCACATCGAAGAAGAAAGGAAAATAAATTATGCGAGCTTGATAATTCAAATGATGAGGAAAAAGGCTAGTTTATCACGAGGGCAGCTGAAAGGGAAACCATTTAGGCATAAAGGAATGCCTTATGCTGCTTTGATAACCTCTCTCTCTCAGTTCCAACGGTGTGATCTGGATTCCTACGCTCATCTTCCTTATCCTCAGAGTTGGAGATTCACGCCTTATAACTTGAAAAGTATGAAACTGGTGAAAACAGTTGAAAAAGGCTGGGTCTACACTTATCATGTCGAAAAGCTTGGTCTTACTTTAGAAAGTGAGCAGGTACCTCCGAGGCAACGATCTAAGAGAGCAGCGGATCGCCCGAGTAGCTCACGACCCAGTACTGCGAGAAGGAGTGAGGTATCTCATGAGGAAATTGCTGAAATTAATGAACAATTGGATGATATAAATGATCGCATCGATGGTATCCAGACTATACTTCATGGGTTTGCAAAGAAAATGGATACACAATACCGAATGCTTAAGAAGATCTTTAAGAAGTTAGGGTGCAGGCACGATGATTCTTCGCCATGATGTGTATTGACTTGTTCCTTGACCAACATTTAAACTTCTGTTTTTGTTTTAAGTGTGCTTTTTGCGTTTGTTGGATTGACATATTTGGTAATGACTATTGCTCCTATTAGTGGTTGATGCTGTGTTTGTTTATTAACTTCATTTGAGACTATCTTTTGCATATTAATTTTTGATTATGACAAAAAGGGGGAGTAAAATTGGAAATTGATACTTGGTCACAGTCATTTGATTAAAGGGGAGTGAAAATTCATTGATTTGTAACTATATTGATTTCTATTTTAATCTTTGGTTTATTAATTAAGGGGGTGACAAACTAACCATCAAGACAAAGGATTAAAAACCTTGATCATGTTTTATGTCTTTCAAATTTCTTCTTAATTTCTAAATATTTTGTCATTATCAAAAAGGGGGAGATTGTTGGACCAATGGTGGTTGACAAATTAAATCCCTTTATGTTTTGATAATAACAAAATATCTAGAATTAGTTAAGAAATTATTTCAGGCATTATTCAATGAAAGAATTGTGCAAATCAAGATGAGCAAGTGATAAGTTATTGGAGAATTAGATGGGAGTTTCCTTATAAGTGAAAATGGCTTAAATAATGTGGATCATAAAAGATTTGGATGAATATTACCATTGAAGTCAACATAAGTCGACTTGCACATCATAAGTCGACTTATACATCAAGATCTGAACAACACAAGTCGACTAGAACTACATAAATCGACTAACATATGAAGAGATGTCAACACAAGTCGACTAATAGTACATAAGTTGACTTATCGAGGATGACAAATCAACTTACATAGAACAAGTCGAATTATAGAAGAGCAGAGATGCAATTTTATGTAAAATGTTAGAACAAGTCGACTTATACTTGACGACAAGTCGACTTATGAGTACAACAAATTAATTCCAACGGTCCAATTAGCCACAAATGGAAGGGAGATTATCAAGGAATGGTCAATTCAATCTAGCAACGACTAGAAAGAGCTCCAACAGCTATATTTCTTGTTATATAAAGGGTGCATGAATGATGAAGAGACTACCGATGTTCTACAAGCCAATATACTCTTCTATTGCTCAAAATTGCTCACTATTGTTCTTACTTTGTTACACAATTGTATTGAGCACTTGTTCTTCAATCTTTATCTTATTTAATTTACAATTTGAGTGACTAGTGAAAGGTCACATGTGAGAAAATTTCAAAAAGCTTAAAGATCTATTCAACCCCCCCTTCTAGATCGTTTACACTATTTTACTAGGAAGACTATTTCATAAGGTTCAAACTAAGATAGGTGTTCATAAGGGCACCTTCATAATAGAATTTAATCAAGAAGTGAATAATTTTAATATTTTTTGTGTCATAAAACAACCTCAAGATGATCGTTCCATGTATGTGATTGATGTGATTGGCCTTTTAGCACAAGAAGTTTTTAAGTTCAATTTTAGAGATAAAGTGGAAGTAGCTTTAACTAAGGAGAAGACTAAGGCTTCCTTTGATAAGATGATCTCGAAGAAAGGCTCAATTGTTGGCTAAAAAGTTCTTCTCTAATATTCTAGATATAAATTGCTTCCAAGTAAGTTGTGTTTTCGTTATATCGATCCTTTGATTATTTCTAATGTTTCTCCATATAGTATATTAGAGATTTAAAGATCAAAAATAGGGAAGACATTTAAGGTGAATGATCATTATCAAAAGCCATTTCATATGGAATTCCAAGTGTAGAATGCAAAGGTTGTGACACCTAAAGATCAAATTTTTATCACGTGATAAAGAAAACATAGAGTTGAGCTAATAAAAGTAAACAAGGCTACTCCCAAGGGAGATTGTTCCTTTTCTTTAACATTTTCTAATAAGTTATTTTCTGTTGAACACTCCATCTCTTACATTTAATTTTACATTAGGGATAATGTAAGTTTTAAGCACGGGGGAGGAAACATTGGTTTATTATGTTTGTTTTTAGATTCTTTTTTCATATTTTTGTTAAAAAAACATTTTCTCAATTTGAAATTCATTGTCATCATATAGAAATATAATTAGAAATGTGTGCCAAATCTTGGTAGGAAATGGTTTAAAAACCATAAGATTAATTGAATTATTTTGGTTGTTTTGTCAAAATAAGTTAACTGACATTTTTGCAAGGAAACATCAAAACATGTAATAATATAGCATAAGCAATTTCAACCTTTAGCCACACCTCAATCAACTTTTCATCCTTAGCAATCCTCATATTCATGAAGAACTTCAAACTAAATCAATATGAGAATCAAGCTACATAAAAACTAGTGCCTTTAGGAAAATAACCAAATCAATCATATAGAACACTCTATAAAGAAACAACTCCTTATGTTGGATGGCACAAAACAGTATGGTGTAAAGATCATCACCCTAGAACTGTTCACAGTCTATAGATTGCTTTTAAACTTAAGCTTCTCAATGTTGATAGGATTGGTAAATACATGTACATTCCAAATTTGTGTACTTTATACAATAAAAATCCTAGAATTACATAACCATCTCCTTTTTTAATGTACATACTCTAACAAAGCTTAAAGAAACATTATGGCTTCACATGGAATGATAAATCCTCCCTCTAAATGGTCTAATATAGTGTAATGGAGTCAAAAGATTATAAATATTTTAGAAGGGAACAAATGGCTAGTATAGATTGCACTATCCTATCTTATCAATGGTGTATAGAATGAAAGAAACAATAAAATCCACATAAGCATAAACCATAAAGTGGAAAAAAATTCATCAAGATCACATGGAATAAAATCATATTAGACCTTTGTGATCAATCAATGTATGTTTCCTTTAGAAGAATTGTGGGCGCTCGAATTCTTTTCTTATTGAATAAGCATGATTTAAATTAAATTTTTTTGAGGTCTTGATTGATTAATTATTTTTGTTTGGAGTTTAATTAGCATGTCAATGATTGAAGGATTTATTGTTTAGATTGATGGAATTAGAATTGTTAAATGGAGAAATTAAGATTAAGATAGAGTATAGTATGGTGTAAGTTAAATTGAAGAAGTAAGAATGCATAAGGGGTAAAATTGGAAGATCACTTAAGTCTAAAAGTTATAAGGTTTATATTGGAGGGCAAAGGAGTCATTTTATGATTATTAAGAGTATAATTTAGAAGAAGAGAATTATGAGTGAGAAGAAAAAGAGGGAGAGTGTAGTGGGAGAGAATAAGAGAAGTAGAGAAAAAGAGAAAAAGCTAGGGTTTTGGGAAATCTTCAAGAACTTGAAGAGTTTGAGGCTAAAACGAGTAAGTATAAGCATTAACCTTTCTTAATTGTTGGATGAAACATAATTAGGGTTAGTTAGAAGTGAAAACATGTTTGAATGTGTGTAGGAAGTTGTGGATGAATGGTTTATGAAAATGTTTGAATCTTTTAGGGTTAATGATCAAAGATAGATTATGATGTATTTGTGAATGAATTTGAGTTGAAATGGAGTAGAGAATGAAGTGAACATGAAGTAGAAATGACTGTTGAGATTTAAGATGTGTTAGTAGTAGTAGATGGGGAGTAAAATCTGGAAAAATGAAGTGTCTGCATCACCTATGTCAAAGTTCACCGCGGTAAACTCTTGTTTTGGGCGAACTTTTCCCTTTCTAGAAAAGTTTGCCACGACGAACTTTTAATAGCTTGTCGCGACGAACTTTCCAGCACCAAGCATACTTATGTATTTTGAGCATAACTTTTTGTGTAATGATCCAAATAAAGTGATTTTTGATTTAGGATAAACTAGAGACATAGGGATACAAGATTTCTGAAGAAATAAAGTTTAAATTCAGTCTATAAGGATATCACTTTTTGGAAGGAAGTTGAGAATGGAATATAGTTTTAGTATAAGAGTAGTCTGAAAATATTTGGAGTATAACTTTTAGATTTCTGAACCAAATTGAATGATTTTGGTGTCACTGAAAACTTAAGACAATGGGAAATATGTTTCTAGAAGGGAGTGTTGTCAAATTTATTCATTTACCCGATCATATTGATCATGGAAGGTTAACCCGAAAATATGGAATTTGGATGGGTTATAGTTCAATTTTAGCATGTTTTTAACTATTCAAGCTTTATGAATTTCCTTTAAATGTGGTTTGAATGAGAACTTGGTTTGTTATAAGAAATCAAGCAAGCCTATCCGAGAGCAAGAGGAAAGGCAATCTTAAACTTGGACTCCAAGCGAAATTAGGTGGGTAATATATTTATAGTTGTTCTGTAATATGGGCAAATTCTTTTGCTTGCTTGTATATTGTGTATTAAAATGCTTGTTTTGAATTATGTCATTTGTTTATAAATGAAAGAGAAAACGCATAATTAGCATGAAAAGTATGAATATGTGTGAAATGAGTTAAGCATTGAAATTTGATTATGTTTGGGCAAGAGAGGAACGTTTCGTTAGTCACGTGCACGTCGACATATAGTCTTCTCCCGGCTGCCCGCTTGAGGCCACAAGATCCTGAGAAATCAGACGTATTTTGTTCACGGTATAAACTTCGGTTTATCTGTTTTGTTCCAAGGAACTCTCAAGCTATTTGTTGTGCATTTCATCATTGATTTGTCAAGCATGATGCATAATTAAGTGTTAAGTTGTGATGGATAAATTACATGACATGTCCTTTGTGATGACATCTCGGTAAATATGAGTTATGAGTTTCAATTTATTGAGTATTGAATTATTACGTAGGTGATAATTGCCTTCTTGTACCAAAGAAGAAGAATTTAGATGAAATCATGGTATGAAATAAAGATCTAAAGCAAGTGAGGACCTACACGACCATGTACAGTGATTGTGTAAGTCTCTGTAAACACATGGAGATTTGTAAAATATTGTTTCGAGTTATGTGAAGTTACATGCCAGTGTATGTGGATATACACGGCTATGTATGTTGCCTATATAAATCACTGTGCCTATTTAAAATCATAAATTAATGTGTTTTTGGATATATATAGTCTCTTACACAACCATGTAAGTAAATATGTATATTCCAAAAACTCTAGATTTTACTATAAAAGGACATGAATAGAGGCAAATAAAGTGAGCGAGTTTTAGATCGTCTTTAAGTCATAAGAAGTATTGAGAAGTAACAATTCTAATCAAAAAATGAGGAAACCATTAAAATTATATTACAAGATCTGATAAATAGGAACATTCAATTTAAATTGCAAGAAGATTCATTAAAAAAAAAGGAGATTCATATATGATTTCTTTGTTCTTTATTTATTCTTCTTTGTCTTTGTTTTGTTTTCTAGAGATACGAACTAATTTGATTAGTGTTTAGGTGTGATGAACTCTAAGTTATGATGACAATATGATTTGATCTTTTATTTAATGGAGTTTTATTGATTGATTTATTGAAATTCAATTATACGTTATATTCTTATTTTAATTCATTTGGAATATTAATTCATGATTTGATTTTGTATTATTGAGATTGAGAAATCCTTTTATGTGAATAAATCTATCATAATTGAAAAGAGTTGCATATAAACCTAAAGATAGGTTAACATAAATCCTCTAGCTTAGGGTCAAACCTAATAGTGAAATTCACAAATCAATAATGTAATCTTAGAGAAAGCTAGGAATTTTCACTGTCCAATAATCAATAATCCAATTGCATGACAAAGGGATAATTTTAAGAATTCTTTGGGTGGTTCATCACCTAATTACTATTTACTTGATATCGACTTTTTGTGGCATTTTCCTTTGTCTTATTTCATTATTGTTTCAATCTTATTTTAGTTTATTTATTTTAATTTTTAATTAAATCCACAATTTGATTTGACAGTTTGATAATATAAAAAAGATTCATATTAGTATTTACAATTCTTGTGAGATCAAAACGTACTTGCTTATCCTAACTATAGCTATATCGTGCACTTATAGCTTAAAATTGATAAATTCTTATAAGTATTAAAAAAAAGTCAATCAAGTTCTTGACACTGTTATTGGGAATTGTAATATTAGGAAAGCCTAGCTTTTATTAATCTAACCATTATTTTCTGTATTTATTTATTGTTATTTTTACTTCCATTTTATTTTTATTATTCTTATTTATTTATCTTTTGATCTTCTTTATTTTGAATTTGTGTTCATAGCTTATTGTTAGCATTTGAGATTCATAGTCAGAACTACAAACCATATTGGAAGGATGGAAAGGATAGTATTCTCATGGGAGTTATAATATGCCATCACATATAGCATCAACATAAACTTGGAATGAAAGATATGGTGATATGTATTTAGAAGCTCAATCAATATACGCATTATGATGTGACAATTTTGGAGATAATCGTTACAATCATGAATGTCGAGCACTAAGCTATATGTGGGAGCAACCATATTATATGTGAAACTGGCCTTAGAGTACACTTTATGAGAATACTTATAATTCAGAATGGATCAACCCTTATACTAATGGATTGAATGATTATGCTTCAACTAAATCTTTATAACTATAAGTAAAAAGAACAACTGCTAAATATAATAACAAAATACCTTGCCAAAAGATAAGCTAGCCAAATTCAAAGAGAGATTTTCTTCACCTGAATACATTGAGTTGAATACAACATATTATTTGAGCTTATTAATGCCTCAGGGTGAAGAGGAAATAAAGGTCAACTTCACAAATGAAGTTGCATTTCAAGAAGACAAGGACGTAACTACTACTTTAGAAGAGAAAGAAAAACATATTACAGAGGAAGTAGAGGGAGAAGAAGAGGACGAAGCCTCTGTCAAAGAAAAGGGAGTAGAAGAGTGGCAAAAGATGATTGATGAAGAAGAAGAGAAGAAAGCCTTTACTAAGGAAAACATATGACAAAGGAAGTAGAGGGAGAAGAAGAGGAGGAAGCCTCTGTCAAAGAAAAGGAAGTAGAAGAGTGGCAAAAGATGATTGATGAAGAAGAAGAGAAGAAAGCCTTTACTAAGGAGAGGAAGTAGGAGAGTGGATAAAGGTGATAAAGGAAGAACAAAAGAAGGAATCAAATAAGGAAACTACTGATGAATCATTAGTAATCACCTTAACCATGGATGGTTCCTACTTCCTACAAAAAAAATGTTTGAATCAACTGAAGATTTAGTGACTTCTGTTATTCTTTTTTATTAATAGTTTGTTATTGAAAAGGGCATTAATGGAGTCAATTGGATGTATTATTTAGATAAATTATGTCCTTAGTGTTATCTTACAACATGTGGCTTATTCACAGGATACTAAACCACTATGTGGAGAAACAAGTGGAGCAAGCCAATAATTATAGAACCAAATTAATGGTAAATATGAAGGGTATGTCAAGCTAAAGATGTTAAACAAGTACTTCTTAGGAGTCAACCCAAGAATGAGGATAGGTTTCGTTTTTACTTCATATTGTTTCCCTTTTTGTGTTAGTATAAGACTTTATTTCATGTTATTTTTATTTCCATATCCTTTAGTTATTTTTGTTATGCTTATTTTCTTTTATCTTTTTTTATCCCTTTTTATAAATATTTTACAAGGATCATTGTATCTAATATCGAATGGACCCTTCATCAAATTTAGAACTTTGAAATTCTCATTATTTAGCGGTAGTACCAATTTAAACCCTTTCTTACTTTTTATGTTTTATTAATATTATATGTATCTATGCTTATATTATGTACATTGAAGACAATGTACAATTTTAAGTGTGGGGAACGGATTTACTAAACTTATTATAATCTTTGTTATTAAATTTTATTAACTGATATCCTAAATTAGTTAAAGTATGTCCTAAATACTTTGGATCATTATTGATTACTGAAGGATGAAAGTTATAATAAACTTGATTTTATAAGTCACATTTTTAGTAGTTATTGAAATAGTCAAGTTGAATGAAAATTGCATATTATTTACACACATAAGACCTTTTGTGAGCTTTTGAGCCCAATAGCAAATACATCACATGTTTTAAGCTCTTTTTCTTTCATGCGTGTTATCATACATAGTTGAATAATTCTAAAACTTGCTTTTATTATTTATATTGAGACTACATTTGTTAAATTAGAAGCACTGAAATAATAAGGCATTTAGATTGAACCTTTTTTAGCATGTTTTCTTTATAATCACCCCACTATATTTTATTCCTTATAAATAACCAATTTTGAGACAATCTTTTCATTGATTATAACCGCATTATTATCCTTTACCTAATTTTTTATTGGGAGCATTTTTTTATTTTAAACCTTAAATGCTCTTTACATTTGATTACTTGAAACTTAAATTTTGAAAAGGTTTAATGTTTCTTTAATTTTTAGTAGATGATGAATGCTTGAAAAATAATATATGTTGAGAGCATGATTTTTAAAAAAAATGTTAAAATTATGGTACCAATGGACTTAGGGTAAGAAGGACTTACATTGTGAAAGACTAGGTTTCTTGTAATTTTGCTTTTGTGGATTTCTTTTAAATTTAACCCCCTTTTTATTATATGTATCATACCTTACCTAAACCCCATTAAAACCCTATATTAAGACCTTTTGATTTTGCTTTTTTTTACTTATAAGTGACGAAGGTATGATTTTATTACAAACTTACGGTTAAGAATTCTTCTATACATTGATTCTAGTGTTCTTACACTTTTTTCCCTAAACAATTGAGTACATTGAGTGAAATTTTAGTGAGGGTGTAAAAGTTTGCACTTTTGATTTCAAAAAAATTATCCGTGTGATTATTATTGATATCGTTTTATGAAGGTTAGTTCTAGGATGACTTGAATCCCATTGTTTGTTAATTCGATCAATATGATATGATGATTTGTAGTGTGAATGGACAAGTTGGAATTAATAAAGAATGGATGTTTATAGGATTAATAATTCAGATTATGATATGCTTAAAGATAAGCAAAAACTTGAGTGTGAGTATATTTGATACTAACTATTTGACTATATTTATATACTCATATTTAACGTGTTTTGTTTGTTATTTAATAGTTTGATAGTATTTTTGGTACTTAATTCACTTCAAGTATATTTGTAGGTGATAATTGCTTTCTTGAACCAAAAGGAGAAGAATTTAGATAAAATCATGACATGGAACGAAGATTTAAAAGATGTGAGGACTAGCACGACTGTGTACAGTGGCTGTGTAAGTCTCTATAAATATATGGACATTTGAAGAATAATGTTTCTGGTTGTGTGAAGATACATGCCCATGTATGTGAATACACACAGCTGTATATATTGTCCGTGTAAGTCCCTATACCTATCAATTTAGGTGCTTTTAAAGTTACATGATCTCTTACATAACCGTATAAGTGACCGTGTATATTTAAGAACTAGTTTTTACTACAAAAGGACGTAAATAGGAGCACATAAAGTGAGGCAAGTTTTATAGCATCTTTGAGTTGTAAGAAATATAGAGAAGGGACATTTATGAGCAAAGGACTGAGGTAAAAATGAAGATTATGTCACAAGATCTGATAGAGAGTAACATTCAATCCAAATTACAAGAAGATTCATTAAAAGAAAAAATGAGATTTATATTATGATTTCTTTGTTCTCTAGTTGTTCTTCTAAATATTTGTCTTTGGTTTTATTTTATATGAAGAGGAACTAATTTGTTAGTGCCTAGGTTATGTGTTATATTTTTGTTCAAATATATCTAAAATATTAGCTCATGATTTGATTTCATATGATTGAAATTGAGAAATTCTTTTGTATGAATAGATCTACTGTAATTAGAAGGAGTTGTTTATAAACCTAGAGATATAAACAGTTAAGAATATTTATTGTTTTTTATTTGATATTTTGATGTAATTATTATTTATTATATGAAATTGTAATGTTTTTCTCAAATTTATATTTATATAATGATTCAATGATTTTTTTATATTAATTGTAGTTATTATTTATATATGAAAATTAATGTTAACAAAAATAAATAAATTATTTTTATTTTACTCTAGCTTATAGATGTAGGAGACGGCAGTACGAGGAAGACGTGAGTTAGAAAAGGAGGAAACAATAAACTGTGGAAATGGTGCCTCTCTCTCTCTCTCTCTCTCTCTTTATCTCTTAGTTTCTTCAGTAGTTCAGTTGTGAAAGATATACGAGGTGAACAGGGTAAGAGCTCTGAGTGAATATGAAAAGGAGGGCATCAAATTGTTCTCTTCTTTCTCTGTATTTCTTCCAACAGTTTCGGTTGGTCTATGTTTCTCTTTCTTATTAGATTTTGGTGTAACTTACGTTGTTTGGTGTTGCAATAAAAGCCTCCTACAACAGCAAATGAAATGACTTTAGCTTAAAATGTATGAACTCCAGCTTAACTTTTTCTTCTGTTCTTTTACTTTTCCTTTCTGTCTTTGCCGCCTCAGTTTAAACATTTATTCAGTTGACCAAATGAAAATGGGAAAACAGAAGCCCTGATTGTTCATGATGCCCAATGGCCCAATTCTTTGTCTATTCTCCTAGTAGACAAAGGGTAAGGGTAACAGCTACTGGAATCAAATGACATGAAAGAACCGTTGACTCTTTCTTTTCAGGTCCAAAAGTAACTCTCTCTCTCTCTCTCTCCTATTCTTATTGGTCGGGTCGGCCGTGCTGGGCCCGAACCCAGTCAAAACGACCCGTGGGCCGATCGGTCCATTCTTCAAAGATCAGTCTCATACCTAACGACTATGTCAAGCCCAAGCTCGATCCACGTTCTCCTCAGCCCGTCCGCATGTGAGAGACCTCCATGCACACGTAAAGACCTAAACCTAGCTACTGCTCCATATATAAGGTATAATTCCACAATAATAGAGGTACGTAATTATAACCCTACTCTTCTCTGCTTACGGCGATCTCACCTAAATCAAAAAGACTGACTTGAGCGTCGAAGGGTCTTATTGGGAAACAACCCCCAACGTGCCTTCATTGTTTTGTTGGAACCTTCAAACCAGAATTCTCATATTTAGCAGTCGACTTCATGGATCCAAACGGCAACGTTCAGCCTCGCCAGAATCCGGCAGAACCAATTGGCGCCACCGTGGGGCCCGACATCAGGGCACTACGTCGAGAAACACATAGATCAGTCAGGCAACATCATCTAACCCTGATATAGCTGCTGTCACAGCGTTGGCACTGCAACGGTTGGGATTGCAGTTACTTGCTATCCTGCCACCGACGAACTATGCTTCACGCACGCAGTCGTCGGACCCGAATGATCAACCACAGCCACAGAACCTAGAACAAGAAGAAGAGAGCGTAGCCTTAGAAGATAATGCGAGAATTAACATACACCCGAATCTCCAACACCTCTCGGAGGCAGACCCTCCTGCGCCTGTGCATACCTCCCTCACTTGAAAACAGATTGAGGAAGCGGGCGATCTGGTGATCCGCCAGATTTTACAATCTCAACCGGCACAGCAACAGCCGTCTGCACGACAGATTAGTGTAACGACCGATCGTCAACCTATCGAAGCCCTAGAAAAAATCATGGACGATCGGATCAATGCAACCATAAGCTTCCACCCGGATCGGCCAACAGCTCAGTACAGCTCTCCCTTTACTCCGGCAATCTTGGATAGCCTCCCGACGCCCGGCACCAAAATACCGACGCCAAAAAAATATACTGGAAAGACCGAACCCCTGGATTACCTACAGCACTTCCAGTCCATGATGAATCTACATTGCGTTCCGGACGCCATTCAGTGTAAGGCTTTCTGTATGGCCTTTCAAGAGGGAGCTCGACGATGGTTTAATAGCTTGCCCCCGAGCTGTATCACATGTTTTGAAGATTTCAGGTTACTATTCCTGAACTAGTTCGCCACTAGTAAGCGGCCGCAGAAGACAGCCTTGGAGGTGATCCAATTGACCTAGGGGTAGAATGAAAGCTTGCGGGAATTTATCACTCGGTTCAATAATGAAGGGGTCGAGGTCCCCGACCTCACTTGCTCGTCTATGTTGGCAGCACTCATGAACAACACGAGGGATGAGGAATTCCAAAAGTCATTGGTCCTCGATCAACCCCGATCCATTCAGGAAATAAGAAACAGGGCGGATAAATACATTCAGCTCGAAGAAGTGTTGAAAAATACGAAGCGTAGGTCGGACGATCGTTCGGCAAATGAAAGAGCGAACGGTTCGCACAAGCGGCAGAAGGGCCAGTCGAGCTGGAGAAAACCAGCCGATCCACAGGGATATCGACAGGAGTTCACCCCGCTCAATAAACGATATGCAGAAGTACTGGTGGCCATAAGAGCGGATGGGGAACCCCTCCGAGAACCGGGTAAATTGAAGAGTCCTTACTAGAGTAGGGACTCGGATTTATACTGTCGCTTCCACAGAGACCATGATATGGAAGATTGCTGGCATTTGAAAAGAGAAATCGAATCCCTTATCCAGAAGGGAAGGCTAGGATGATTTGTGAAGCATGGACAAAATGCCGATCGAGATAGTGAACATAAGATCGGTCGGCCCGACAACAGGCGACAGCCTTGGAGGCGAAATGGTAGAAATGATGGAGGGAGGAACAACGCGAATGTTGACGATCGACGCGAAGTGAGAGGTCGATCTAGGGCAAGAACGACAGGAACACTGGACAACAAGATGACCGACCGGTGAGGGTCATTAACATAATATTTGGTGGCAATGTAGCAGGCGGGTCCACTGGTAAAGGAAGAAAGAGGTATGCCAGGCAGGTCGGTGAAGACTTGTCAGCCAAAAGAAAGAGGCAGAACGATGGGATAATATCGTTCGACGAGTCAGACCTTGACGGTGTAAGTTGTCCTCATGACGACGCGCTCGTTGTAAATCTGAACATAGACGGCAACAAGGTGAAGCGCGTAATGATTGATACGGGAAGCTTGGTCAACCTGTTATATTATGATGCCTTCAAGCAGATGGAGGTACCAGAAGATCGACTACTGCCTATTGACGACCCTATCAAAGGGGTAACTGGAGCATCAGCTTACCCGTTCACCTGGGTCTATTTAAAAGTGAAGTTCGGGTAAAAGCCGTGCCAAATAAAGAAGGACGTTGAGTTCCTAGTTGTGAAGTTTCAAGGGGCGTACAATGTAATAATCGGACGGGCTACTCAAAATGCCCTCAAAGCAGTTATTTCCACCTATTATCAGGCGATGAAGTTTCCAACGCCCCGTGAAGTCGGTGTCGTTAGAGGGCAACAAAGAATTGCTAGAGAATGTTACTTGGCATAAACAAAGACATTAGACGGGGCGGTGGTATTGACGAGCTCTCTTGATGTGCGAGCTGATGAAGAAACAGAAAGGATGAACCCCGTAGAAGAAATGCAGCGGGTCGCATTAGACGAAGCAGACCGCTCCAAATTTACAAATCTAGGTTCCGAGCTTCAGAAGGACCTAGTTAAAGAAATCACGAATTGCTTGGTAGAAAACAGATTGGTTTTCACTTGGGTACCGAGCGATATGCTTGGAATTTCTCGATCGGTTGCATCGCACTCCCTCGGTATTTGACAAAATTACAAGCCGATTAGACAAAAGAAACGATGGCACTGCAAGGAGCGACAGGAGGTGATCGAGAAAGAAATAGAGAAACTACTCGAAGTCAGGTTCATCTAGGAAGTCAAGTACCCCGAATGGCTCGCCAATGTGGTGTTGGTGAAGAAGAAGAACAGGAAATGGAGAATGTGCATTGATTTCACTAATCTGAACAAGGCATGTCCAACGGACAGTTTCCCCTTGCCCAAGATCAACCAGCTAGTAGACTCCACCTTCGGACATGAACTTCTCAACTTCTTGGATACTTTCTCGGGCTACCATCAAATTCAGATGAGCCTCGAAAACGAAGAGAAGACTGCCTTTATAACTGACCAAGGCACGTATTGTTACCAAGTAATGTCGTTCGGCTTGAAGAATGCGGGGGTCACTTATCAGCGGTTCGTCATGGAGGTTTTTAAGAAACAGATCGGTCGATCTATTGAAGCTTATGTAGATGATATGGTGGTTAAAAGTAAGACGGCTGCTGAACGCGTGGGAGATCTAAAAGAAGTCTTCCAGACCCTTGACAAATTTTAGATGAAGCTGAACCCGAAAAAGTGCATCTTTGGTGTGACATCCGGAAAATTCCTAGGGTTCATGATTACTCAACGGGGGAGTGAAGCTAATCCAGAGAAGATCGAAGTCATCGTCCAAATGCCTTCGCTGCGATGCTTGAAAGAAGTACAGATATTGACCGGTCGGATAGTCTCTCTGAGCAGATTCATTTCCAGATTGGGGGACAAGTGCCTCCCATTTTTTAAAATTTTAAGGAAAGCAGATGTAACCCAGTTTCAGTGGTCGGAGGAGTGCGAAAGAGCTTTCCAACACTTGAAGCAGTATCTAACAAGCCCACTTGTTCTGCAGAGCCCTGCTGAGGGAGAAACCCTGATTATCTATCTGGCAGTCACAGAGGGGGCAGTCAGCGCGGTTCTGGTTTGATCGGATTGTAAAGAGCAATTTTCGATCTACTACGTCAGCAAGGTACTGAGCGGGCCAGAAACACGGTACGCACCCATAGAAAAATTAGCTCTTTCCTTGATAACTGCGGCGCGAAAACTGAGACCGTATTTTCAAAGTCATACCATCGAGGTGTGGACCGATCAACCTCTCAGGCAATGCCTCCAAAAGCCTGAGACCTCCGGGCGGTTAATAAAATGGGCAGTAGAGATGGGGGAGTTCGACATATAATATAAGCCTCGAACGACGATTAAGGCACAGGTGTTGGCAGACTTCATTGCAGAAATGAGTCAACCTAACTCGCAGGGTGAGCAATGCCCTGCTTGGAGCTTATTTGTTGACGGGTCGTCCAACGCCGAGGGATGCGGAGCATGAGTGGTATTGATTAGCCCGCATATGGAAGAAAAGGTGGAATACGCTCTACGACTAGAATTCAAGGCTTCCAATAACGAAGCAGAATACGAGGCTTTGATAGACGGCCTCCAATTGGCCAAGGAAATGGAGGTAAAACATCTGAAGGTATATAGCGATAGCCAAGTAGTGGTCGGTCAAGTCACTGGACAGTATGAAGCCAAGGGGAGCAGCATAATCAAGTACTTGGAGCTGGTAAAGTAGGAGTTAAGTAATTTCGAGCAGTACTCGATCAATAGGATAGAACGAGCTTAAAATGCTAAAGCAGATGCACTTTCCAAAATGGCTTCCGATTGAGACGCCAAAAATAACGTTCTGGTCGAACAACTAGATCGTCCTAGCATTAAAAAAGCCAAGAAAGTGCTTGACGTAAATACCGGTCGATCGAGTTGGATGGAACCGATCAGATGGTATCTCCTAGAGGGGACACAACTGGAAGAAACGTTGGAGGCCAGGAAACTAAAAATAAAGGCGGCTGAATATGCGGTCATTAATGACACCCTATACAAGCGATCTTATGACTAGCCACTGCTGCGATGCTTGAGCAAAGAAGAGGCAGAACAAGCAATGGCCGAAGTCCACGAAGGAATGTGTAACATCCCATCCTCGATGGAAAGGGTAAATTGGTCAATTGAGTCAGGCTAGTAGATTAGACTGCATAACGTGATATGAGCATTCATTTGGCCTCTAATTATAGAGGAATGAGTTTTCTGCACATGCACATATAGGTACATGCATTCATGACATTTCCGACATTTATTTGTGAATATGATCCGTTTTATAAATTATGAAATATTTGTGCTTGAGATTTGGAATTGGAAATGTTTTATAGTGATTGTCATTTGGTAGTTACCCCTAGAAATTTTCTGAAAAATTAGGGAGAAAAAGTTCGGACCAGAAAATGTTCTAAGTGACGAATTGATTGATTTTATAGTACTGAAATAGCTGTTAATTGACAATGGGAAAGTTTGATTTATGATTCTATGAATTTGAATGTGGAACCATTGGAAATGTGAGATATCTTAGACTAGAAATGAATTAGAAAAGAGTAAGAATTTTTTTATTATGTTTGAGGATTGGCATGTGGTAAAGGGGTGAAGGCTTGAAAAGTATTTAAGGCCTTAGGCTTTAAAACTTGGCAGAAAACTTCTCCTTCCTCCTAGGGCACGATTTCTTCTCCTCTCTTCCTCCTTGTGAGATTTCTTGTTGTTCTCTTGCTTACTTCTTCCTTGTTGCTTGAGCCAACCCTAAAGATGTTGAGGTTTGGTGTGGTTTTGGGAGAGACCCGTGGATGTTAAAGGGCTTGGAGAAATTTCGGAGAAATTAAATATTTGAGAGCTTGATTGGTAAGTGTTTGGCTTTAATGTGGTTTTATTGTTGTTTCATGCATTTATTGTGGTTAATATGAAAGTTTGGGGTAGTTGAAAGGGAGTTATGGTTGTTTTAGAGAGAAAAATGTGAGAAATTTAGTCGGAGAAGACGACCTGCGTCTGCACGTCGTGACGAGGGGATTATTGGACGTCGCAACGAGCGTACGCTGTGACGTGCGTAGACGCCGCGACGAGTGTACGCCACGATGAGTAGGACATCGCGACGAGTGGGAAGTTGGGCGTCATGACGAGCTGCTGTATGGACGCCGCGGCGAGCGACCCTTTGACGTCGTGGCGAGCCCCTGTTTTCTGAACCGATTGATTTTAGTTTTTGGGGCATAACTAATGGTGTAGACCTCCAATTGAGGTGATTTTTAATTCTTTATAAACTAGAGAAAGAGGTCTACAATTGAGGTGATGAATGAAAGTTTGAATTTTGATTTAGTAAGATCTTAATTATTGAAAGAAAGTTGAGGATAGGTTTTTATTACAACCTAAGGATTGTTTTATGATAATTGGGATATAATTGTGAGATTTCTGAAATTAAATTCAATGCTATTGGAGTCTTCAATAGGTAAATTTGATCTAATTCACGATACCATTAGTTTTGAAGTTTTCTTGGGATTAGTTTAGTGTATATGATTTGGCAATGGAACTGAATAGTAGAAATGAAACTTGTGGAGCTCCAGGTCAGTATATTGAAATCGAATGTGTCATTTTGATGAAACGGGTGAAAAGTTAGGTTTGTCATAAGAAAGTGGAAATTGTGGATTAGCTTCAGGAATGTCGTGAACATGCATCGTACATCTTTTAATTTTGACATGTGCATCATTGAATTACTCTGATTGTGCAATTAGCACTACAAGAAAATTTGGTTTCAGCAACCAAATTCTTAGCAACCATAGTAAAATGGTTGCTAATTATATATATTTTGCAACCAAAAATTATTTGGTTGCAATATATAAGTTACGTATATTTTTTACCAACCAATCAATACTTGGTGGCT
>JANIHY010000210.1:69970349-69980578 GCA_027479065.1 Erythroxylum brevipes
GGGGTGCGAGTCTTCCAGTGCATACAGGAGGATCAATTACCCACTACGAGCATGCACATAGACTAGTAAGTATCTACTCTCTGACACAAATTTTACATATATTTTACTTCACTTTATTAAACATAGTGATGATGAAATAAATGCCTGGTGCCATATATGGCTGTGTGAAGTTGTTTTCTTTGTTGAACAGGGGGCAAATATTATATATATAGGGAAAACTCTGGCGAAATTTTTTGAAATTCTAGATAACATCTAACAATTTTAAGTTATATATATAGGAAAAGTCATTGGGTACGAAGCCTACACCTATCCAGCTATTTTTGCACACCAACACGAAGAAACATGATGTTGTCATCCTCATCAACACTCGGTGTAGAGAATTGAATGTAAGTGAAATTAACATATTTTAATAATTACGTAACAATTATAGCTTAATTACTAATGTAAAGATTGCTTCCTAATAGGACCAAATACAACAACATATTCAGCGACAATCTCAGGAGGAATAACCTGTGGACGAGACTCAGACATATCTTGATGTCATGGGTGGTAGGGACCATCGTGGAAGAATATTCGGCCCGGGCTCATATGCAAACACCTGTTATTAGCGCTCTTCCCTTTCCAGTACAGCAGCATCTGCTCGGCCATCGCAAACTCATGACGTATCGGAGCTCCAGGCCACAGTGGACATATTGAGGGAGTAGTTAGTTAATTAAAGTGAGCAGCTAGTTACTCAATGTCAGGAGCATATAGAGGAGATAGCTAAGATGAGAGACAAGATTAGTCTGCAGATGAGAGAACAACTGAGAGCAGAGATGACTCAGCAGTTGAGACAGGAGATGAGTATGCAGATGAGAGAGGAGATGAGTTTGCAGCTGAGAGAGGAGATGAGTCTGCAACTGAGAGAGGAGTTGAGTCTGCAGATGAGGGAGGAGATGAGGACGGAGCTGGAGCAGGTATCAAAGATCAGATAGTCGATGGAGCTTATGGAGCAGGCAGCTAAGAGGAGAGAGGAGATAGAGCGGCTTGTATCAGTTTGTAGAGCTTTTATTTTTCTGTTTAGTTGAAGTTCAATGAACTTTTTAAATTGAATAAAGGTTGGAAGAGCTTCAGATTTAAGTTTTAGTGGGTAAAACCATGTAAAGCGAGTATAAGCATCAATAAAAATTATGTAATACCTATGCCCTTCAGTGGACAAAAAGGGAGATGGGCCCCAAATGTCCGAATAAATGAGATCCAATGGTTGTTTGGCAGATATATTGTGAGATTGAAAAGGTAACTTATGAAGTTTTCCTTGCTTGCATGAATCACAAAACCGTAAATGATTGATATTGAAGGGAATTTTCATTGAAGCAATAACATTTTTAAGTACATTAGATGCTGGATGTCCAAGTTTGACATGCCAAATATTGACATCATTCTTAGAAAGCTGTGTAGTAAAGATTTTAGGATGAGAATTTTGGCCAGAAATAAACTGAGATGAGAGGGACTGTTGTGAGGGCTTCGGATGAGGAAGGAGATGATTTGGAGGTGGAACATCAAGGCTGTAAAGGCCATCCCGCAGCATCCACTTGAGAAGAACTTTCCTCGTGTCCTTGTCCTTGAATAAACACAAGTTGTCAGAGAATTCAACAGTAATTTTGTTATCATTTGTGATTTTAGAAATGCTTAGTAAATTTTTGGTGATACTTGGAACATGTAACATTTGATGTAAAGCAAGTGGTGTATGTTCATTGTTTTGGAATTGAATGTAAGAGGAACCAACATGTGCAATAGGGAGAGAATTTCCATTACCTACAGTGAGGTGATCATTACCAGCATATTCTGAGCTAATTGAGAGATTGTTTAGGTCAGCAGTAACGTGATTTGTGGCTCCAGAATCAACATACCAGGTAGAAGAGTTAGGTTGTTCTGAACTAGTGTTTGATTGATGAGCTAGAAAGGTTTGTGGTGAGCTATTGTGTGATGACTGTTGCCCATGATTTTGAGTTTGATGCTGACTTTTCCATTGCTGATTTCCATTCCAGGTTTGATCAAAGCGTTTGTAGCAGCGGAGAGCATCATGGCCAGGCTTTTGACATAGTTGGCAATAGAGTTGGTTTGCACCATGCCATCTACCTCCTCTGCCTCTAAAGGTATTGCGATTTCCTTGATAGCGATTTTGGGACTGATTTCTGTTAAATGAAGCAAAGTTTGTTGAAGGAGGAAAAACATTATTAGTTTGAGAAGCTGCATTTAGCTGTTCAAGTATAGTTTCATGCATCATTAAACTATATTGCACTTCCTGTAGAGTTGAGTTCTTCATCGTATGGGTTAAAAGAACCACTACTGAATCATATTCATGTCCCAAACCATTTAAGGCACTAAAAATGAGTTCGTGATCAGGTATTGCATATCCTGCAACCATAAGTGAGTCTCCAATTGTTTTTATCTTTTGTATATAGTCTGAAATGGTTTGAGAACCTTTCTGAATGGTTGATAATTGCTGTTTTAGTTGTAGAACCCGAACCATCGAAGTCTGAGCATATAAGTTTTCCAAGATTTTCCAGCATTCAAGAGAAGAAGTGGACTGATTTACCTGTCCAACTACATCCTCACCTATTGTGGAGAGTAACCAGCAGAGAAGTAATTGGTCTGACCTGCGCCACAGTCGATACTCAGGATTTGCCACCAGCTGAGGAGCTTCTGCAGAGGATGAAACAGTTTCTGTGATGAATTGTGGTGGAGGAGATATTTCAGAAGAAATAAAATCTTCCAGTTCAAGAGCTCTAATTGCTACAAGCACTTGTGCTCTCCAGTTGATAAAATTGTTTTTGTCTAATTTGATGGGTAAGTTAAAATTTAGTGTTTTTGCAAAGGATGAAAAATCTAGCAAAGGTGTGCTGCTAGACTGCCTAAAATGGGTAGAGGTAGAAGATGAGTATTCATGAGCCATTTGACGTTGGTCAGTGAATTAGCTCTGATACCATGTAAATAAATGTAATGGAGTAAAAGTAAAATAAAGGGAAAGAAGAATGTAATAAATTTCTTTATAACTTTCTGTACAGTTGCGAGTTGTATAAGAGCAGTATATATACAAGGATGATTGATTCTAGACTATTCTATTACAACCGAATGAACAATATGGGCAGATTTGTTATCTGCAGTTGGAAGGTTGTTGAGGGGTAGTAGATCCACTGGTAACAGGTACAGAGAAGACAGTGGTGTGCTGAGTGGTAGATGGGCCTGGAGCTGAAGGACCCGGCCCATTGCAAGATTCCAAACAAGCCTTATCTGATGAACCCTTAACACGACTTACTAAGATGAGAGCGGAGGTGGAGCAGATGACTAAGGAGAGACAACACATGGAGCAGATGGCTCAGCTTAGGTAGGAGATGGAACTGTTAAAGAGGGGGAAAATAGTTCAGAACATCCATGATCACTACGACATTAAGCTTATCATTGTCATTTGTTAGCAATTAAAAAACATATGATTTGTTCTTTCTTATTTTAAAAATTATTAAATTAAATTCTTTATATGTTTTATTATTTATTAATTTTCTCATTATTCAAACTATATATACAAATTAATATATTATGAACAAATAATATAATTTAATACAAATAAATAGAGTATATATATAATATAATATTGTTATAACAACAAAAAAACCAAAACAAATTATTATCAGTTCTTACCGACGAAAATATTTCCGTCGGTAACGATAACAATATTTACCGACGGTCCAAAACACCGTCGGCAAATTGGTTGAAGATACCTTCGTCTCACCGACGAAAAAAAATACCGTCAGAAAAGTTCTGCGACGGAAACTCACTTGCCCCTTCCGTCGTTATATAAATACCGACAATAAATTTCCGTCGTCAATACCGTCATTAAATAGTGACGGAATATTTCGGTCAGTATTTTTTGCTACGATAACTTCATCGACCGTTTTGTCGGGCACCAAATTCCGTCGGTGATTTATTTCACCGACAGAAAATTTTTATTTACCGACAGTAATTTTCGTCAGTAATTTGGCAATTTCTTATAGTGAGTTGTCTTGGAGCTAATTCGGATGGGATAGGAACACTTTGGTTTCGATGGAGACAGTGCAGGAGTACTACATCCGTCGGTAATTTGGCAATTTCTTATAGTGAGTTGTCTTGGGGCTAATTCGGATGGGATAGGAACACTTTGGTTTCGATGGAGACAGTGCAGGAGTACTGCATTTCTTTTGATGAGTGAACTGTGATCAAAGGCTCTTCTTTTGCTTTCTTTCTTTTTGGTTTTGGAACAGGCAGGAGCAATAGCTTCGTGTGATTGGCCTATGATGAATCATAAGGAAAGGAAATAATGAATGTAATCACCTGATGAGATATGGAGAGTCTCCGGTTGTATATAATCTTTATACAATCTTGGGCAATGGCATTGAGTTGTTTGGTCCCCACCTCTCTGGAAGACATTGGGTCAAAGCCATGATTGCTAAGAGTACCAACCAAAGCATTCAATGCTCATTTCCATTGTCCTTTTCACCTTTTCCGTTATTGCATTAGGTTAGGGAAAACACAAAAACAGCTTTATGCTCATTATCTGCTTTAAGTAAACCATGGATGTATGCAACTTTAATGGTTTGACTCTACCTGACGATCTTTGGACATTGGACTCCTCCTAAAGTTGACAACGGGAAGAAAACTAAGAACTCGAATGAGAAATGGAGTGATTAAAATGAAAATAAGGACTCGAGACTCATATTTGTTTTTAAGTTTTCAGTTTCTGAAGGAAGCTATCAAATTATTTCTTATTCAGTAATTTGGAGTCAAACCCACCATTGCCCCATTTGCTCCTCCTCTCTCAGTCTCAGCTCAACCAACAGTATTCAAAAAATTCCAACTTGGCTACCACTATTGGTCCCATCACTGGTAGACACTTTAAGAGCATTCAAGATGCCTTTGTCAATCTTATTTTATTTTGAGCCTAACCTCATTTTAGAGAACAAGACAGAAACCAATACACTATGGGGAGTACGACCATTCCTGCTCAGAAACATTTTGCCCCCATCATGTGCTTTGTACTGTAGCATTCATGTAATTAGACGACCTTTAGAATATATAAATATACTTCTGTTTCCAAGTTCCTTTCTGTTCCTTGTTAAGTTACAATCAATCAACTCTAATTTAACGTTCACACTTTGAATAAAATAGAAAATATACTTTAAATAAGTGGTCACTGGAGCCTCTTTTACACCTTAAAACTACCTGAAGAATCCACATGAGAATGGGCATGCAACATTTATGAAAGAACATGTTTTCCATTTTATTCTCATGTAAATGGAGGTACTGGATTCCAATGAAAAACATGTTACGCAGCTTCTCCCTTTCTTCTTTTTTGTTTTTCTATCCCTTTCTTGGCGTATAGGTGTACGATAGTAGTAAGTAGTCTGAGTCAAATTTGTGCAAAGCACCACCTAATTGTATTGTATCAGAACCAAACTGAGGTGCCTTCTAATTCTAGTTTTGGTTTCAGACAAGATAATTAACCATTAATTTGTGAGATATGGATAGAGTAGAGCAAGATTAGTGAAGAAAATTAGATTTGAAAGCTTTGGCCTCATTCATTATGGAGTGATAGTTAACCTCATCGAGGCTTGCGGGGTAGCTGCGAGGGCCCTATTACCAGTTAAAGCTAACGATATAATTGCAAGAGAGAGTTGTCAACTTCTTTCACCATTTTGATTTACCAACTTGTCTTCTTGCTTTCATGCTTTATGAGCCTTTTTTGGTTAAACCTCATGCTGTAAGGACCATATGCTTCCATCTCATTACATCAAATTAACCCCTTCAAATATCTTCTTAAGAACTGGGAAAAAAAGGAGTACTTAATTTACAGATACAGATGTGTATACGTTGATGGAGACGAAGGGACTAATCTAAACCCAATTGATATATCATAAAGATTGAAGCTTGAAACCCATGAGCACACTGCGAATCCTCCTTTCAACATGCATTGGCTCAGTTCAGTACACAAGGACACACATAAATAAGAAATCTCTGTGTCCTTTTGGGTACAATTATGGGAAGCCAGGATTGACTTTAATACACTGCATACTTATGTATTAAGAACCAAGATTTTCTGTCTAATATCTTATTCTGTCTCATGAAATCTCAACCATTTATTTTACGAGACTCACGCAGGACCTACACAGAATTCACATAAATAAACGGTTGAGATTCATTAAACACAATATGACATCATAATATTAAACAGAAGATTTGGACTCATATATTAAGGGGTTGGCGGGATCCTCTCTGCTAATCATGTGACAAAGCATATACTTGTGTTTTGTATACTAGTCTTCTTTTTCAGTGAGAACTGATGAGACCCTTTCACTTTTTTCTGTGTGAGTATCAGTAACCCTCCTCTCTCTCTCATTTCAAGTGGGGATACGTTAAACTGGCATCAAATCTTGTTAGAAAGAATGTTAGGTAGTTCCACTTTTCAAAGTTGATCAATTTTATCTGTAAACCTTTATGGTAGTATGGCCAGTGGCCACTGCATCTCTACATATATATATACAATTTGGGGAATTAAAAAATGTATTATATATTGTGCAAAAGGAATTAAATATGGTCTTGGAAAGAAAAGAATGTGCGGTTTAAATTGCAGTCAGAGTACTGATAAAGGAGACTCATGTCATGTGTATATATGAAAAAGCCAAGTTGGGCTACTTAGAAAGTAACTGGAGTAAGGTCGGTTCTTTCATTCTCATTCAACTAAAAAGGTAATATTGTCTGGCCACCTAAGTTTTGCTTAAGGGATTAGAAAGTTAATGAGTCAAATAATAAGGATAAAGAGTGAGAACTTCTAGGCATACTGTCATACCAATCTTTAAAGCCTAAAGTATTGGGGACTTTTGTGCAGAATATCCCTGTTGGAGATCCAACTCCACTGAATCAGATGGTGAGAAATATGATTAAACTCCGAATGGCAAAAGCTGATAAGTCGTGTCTCTATCTAAATACAAACATTTTCATTTCTAAATGATTTTGTGATCATCAACCATGGTGGTTGTGGAGGAGAATGGCAGTAGGTTGGCTTTGATCTCCATAAAGTTGCATATAAAAGGAACCCCACTATAGACACAGGGAAAGGACGCGGTACGCAGTCACTGTCCACTAGCACAATAAATCCGTATAAATTATGTGTTTCGCTAGGACACCACCACCACTACCTTGGTGTTTTTCAAGATAGTTCTGCTCTTGCTAGGTTCGGTAATTGTTCATGTGATGATGATAGAATGCAACAGTTTCCCTGGTAAGCGTGGACTCTTTGTCACTCGCTCCCGGCCGGCAGGTGCCTTGCTCAAATCACTTGCATGGAGTCACAGACATGTATAATCTCTTGCATGCCTATGGCTCTATATAGATTAGCCAACTATAGTCAGTTTACATGAAACTTTCTTTGGATTAAGCGTAATCCCTCTTTCCCATGCATTCATCAATGCAACCGTCCAACTTTAGACGTACAAACACATTTGATTTATGTCATGTCATTTATTGCCAGACAATTGATCCCACCAGAGCCTTTAGGCAAAAGAGTGAAAAGGGGTAGTTGAAGAAAAAGAAGATAAAGCAAAAGAGAGGAAAATGAAGTTGAAATTAATTTGGTGTTGGTCCAAAAGTGAAAAAACAAAACATAAATGCACGTGGTATGTCCCATAAACCATTTTCTACGAACATAAATATATATATGATGCTGCTTCTCTAAGCAAAAGTAAGTGGCACATCCTCTCTCACTCCTAAGCAAAATGGTCCAATCCCTCGCAGTAATGTGCAATGATAACGTGAAAACCATTTGAGATTGAATGATGAGGTTAGAGAGCCTGTACCAATAAAATGATCCCATCAATGCTCTCTATCAGTGTCATCAAAATGAGAACAACCAAACCAAAAAGATTTGACAGATAAAAATAAGTAATGAGTGCGAAATCTCTTCTGAAGTGGCGTTAGACAATATGTTTACAATGATAAAATGGTTGATGTCTTTATAGGTTTCCATATCTGTATTATTGTTGTTCGATTGTGGACTGCAACTTATAAGCAATCATTCTCGAGATATATGGCGTCAGGATCTGTCAAAGCTGATGAACCAAGACAATCTACAAGGGTAGAAGATGAATGTTATGCCATTCATGATCTCTAGAAACATCAGGATAAGATTGGATGACCCAGCCCCATAATTACGTGTCTTTTGCTTTAAGAGTTGCAAAAGATCACCTTAAATTGGGGCACTAACAATTTTTCACCCATTTTGCTGGAAAGAAGGAAGCATTCCGCAAAATTTTAAAATTATGATGAAAAACCACTGTTTATGGGGTGTTTTTTTTTCCCCTCTTAGAGCCATAAGATTTAGTGTTCAAGAAGTTCCAATGCTGGCATTGTATCAGTTTATATATTTTATACTTGAAGTGCAAAACTTCAAAAGTTTCTTGAATAATTATAGTTTCAGGATCGTTTATTTATGTATGACTATAAAATCCAGAAAAAAGCAATTATGTGATATACGGAACATGAAGGCCAGGTCATGAGCCAGCAACAGTGTAAAGTTTTCACAAGATGACTCAGCTATTTGAGAATATAAGTTAATTGCTTGTCAACCTATGTAATGTATGCTTATTTCGCTCTCAAATTTCTGGTTTCACTTAGCAGTGAAGTCAACTCTAGAAAAGCGAAGATGTGAATCAATAATTGCCTCAAGACGTTACCTAGGCAAAGATAGAAAAGTTCTGATCTTTTTTATATATATATAAGAGGAAATAAAATAGATTAGATAATGAGTCGAGGGAAACAAATTCTTAACATATACTCTAGTAGGATAAAGTGACACTCAATGGGTGTAGTATCTAAGTAAGTGGTTCCTAACTCAAAATGTTCTGCATAGTTCGTTAGCCAGTTAGCACATCTGTTACTCCCTCGATAGATATGTCAATGTACAACAGCCCAGTTCTGAGTAAACAGTTGGTTAATTCCCTGAACTATAGGATTGAAAATCATTGATCATCTCGCCGAAGAATAAAGGACTTATCACCGCAATCGAGTCCACTTAGAGTTCGATCAGGTGATAACCTAGGTTTCATGCCAGCGTGAGTCCTGTAAATATACCCCAGAGTTCCGCAGACACCGGAGAGCACCAGCTGAGATTCTAGACGAAACTTCCAAGCCAATTGCCTGAACCGTCACGTAAGATGCCTCCTGGTGTGGCTGAGGATGATGAAGGTTTGCATGCGTTATCTATGTTTAACTTGACCCTGTTGTTACCGATCAATCATACACCAAGACAACCAAGAAAGAACGTTGTAGACTAGAGAGAAGTTTTAGAGCGAGAGAGTTTTTCAAAACAGGGGCGAACAGAGCAATGTCCAAAACTCAACAATTCGTTGAGTTTTCCTCAAATGTTATTGATTGTCACTTTACATAATGTTCTAACACAAATAAACTTGAATTACAGTATTTATAATGCTCAAATCCTAACTACCAAGTAACTGACTAATCTTGATCTTCTGTGATCATCAACTTGTACGTCGATGCATGGCGTGCATGTTTAAGTTGACCCGATACTTGTCCAAAACTCTGAGACATCTCCAACATTCTCCTCCTTGGATCAGAGATTCAGCTTCTGAATTCTAACCATTTTCCTTAATTGCTCAAAACGTGAAAGATTGAATCCTTTTGTAAACAAGTCTGCAATTTGATCATCCGTATGAATGTATTGAAGCTTCAATTCTCCTTCCTGTTGAATATTTCTTAGATAATAATATCTAAGTTTGAAATGTTTGGTTTTGTCATGGAAAACCTAATTCAACGAGATTGAAATTGCGGCTTGATTATCAATGTTAACCACGGTAGCTCCTCCTAATCAAACTTATAAATCCACTAGCAATTTTCTTACCCAAATTACTTGCTTGGCTGATGCTGTGGCCGCCACTAATTTTGCTTCCGCTGTTGAGAGTGCCACCAACTCTTGCTTTTTCGACGTCCATGAAAAACATGCTGAGCCTAGTGTCAAACAATATCCGGTGGTGCTATTCATGTCTTCTGTTGCTCCACCCCAATCACTGTCAACATAGCACATGAGCTCGCACTTTCCTGTCTTCTCATATTGCAATCCGTAATCAAACGTTCCCTTCAAATACCTCATGATTCTTTTTACCGCCATCACATGTTGCTTTCCTGGATCACTTAAGAATCTGGAA
>JANIHY010000210.1:69980678-69995017 GCA_027479065.1 Erythroxylum brevipes
GCCTGCTTCTGGCGTGTATGAGTGCCTTTAGGGTTCGATCCACCTTTCTTTTTCTTCTTCTTGAATTTTTCTTGAGTTTCTGATTTGGCAAAGACTCGATACGCACCTTCCGTAGCTTCAGTCTTTCTCATCAAGAATCTTTGTTCTTGAGCTTACAAGGCGTTCACCACTTTAGCAAGCCTCATTTGTCCTATATCCTTCGTGTTTTCTAACGAAACAATTGTTGCTTCATATTTTTCAGGAGCCGATACAAGCAACTTTTGTACTAGCCATTGATCTTTGAATTCGGTTCCTAAGAGCCTGATTTGGTCTGTCAACAGAATCAAACGATCACAGTAGTTCTGAATCATTTCATCTTCTTTAATTTGAATTTTGTCGAATTCCCTCAAAAGATTCAAGACTTTCATGTTCTTCACTTTCTCATCACCCTTGTACTCTTGCTTCAAGAAGTCCCATGTTTCTTTTGCCGAAGCGAATCCCATAATTCTGGTAAAAATCGAGGGTGATACTGATTGGTACAGGCAAGATTTAGCTCGGGCTTTCTTCGTCACCCTTTCCTTTAGCCACCGTAGCTGAGCGATCGGAGCATCATCTGGAATCTCAACTGTATAATCTTCATCGATTGGTTCCCATAAGTCCTGACCTTACAGGTAAGCCTCCATCTTGATCGCCCATATTTTATATCCTTCTCCATTGAATATCGTCGGTTGTAGACTAAGCATTAAGCTCTCAGCCATCTCCAAGTGTTCCACGCTTGCCGTCACACCTTATTTGAGAAAGAGTTACCTTCCGAGCCAAGTTCCTCAACTATACCTCCACAGATCCCTTAAGAATCTAGCTTTGATACCACTTTATTATTACAGATCGATCATACACCAAGACAACCAAGAAAGAACGTTGTAGACTAGAGAGAAGTTTTAGAGCGAGAGAGTTTTTCAAAACAGGGGCGAATAGAGCAATGTCCAGAACTCAACAATTCGTTGAGTTTTCCTCAAATGTTATTGATTGACACTTTACATAATGTTCTAACACAAATTAACTTGAATTACAGTATTTATAATGCTCAAAACCTAACTACCAAGTAACCGACTAATCTTAATCTTCTGTGATCGTCAACTTGTACGTCGATGCATGGTGTGCATGTTCAAGTTGACCCGATACTTGTCCGAAACTCTGAGACATCTCCAACAGACCCACTATGTGGGCAGTTTACTCCATCCTATGAGTTGCTCGTGTTGAGGTCGATGCCCTGTAACAACTTTACTTTGCCAAACAGCTAACTTATGGATCTAATCTGCAAAAGACAAAATAAGAGAAATGGGTGAAGATGGCCAACTAAAATGTTCATCAAATAGGGTCATATTGTGCCAAGTCCATGTGAACTAACAAGTAGCTCCAAAAATGATCAACCAATCATGTCCAAAAACGTGTCGGTGGTGTTGGAAGTTTGTACTAAGCCACTGTCAAGCCGACAAAGTGAAAAACTTGTCATTAATTAATTGAGGGGGAAATGAGTTCCACACTTGGTGGGCTTTGGCGTAGTCTCACATAGTATACAACGTGAATTATTCAAGTCCACAGTGATAACAAGATCCGTTCGTAGTGAGGTACCTACAAACATGATGTTGGTTAGTGAGTAACCGATCGTGTGCGAGGAGCTAGAGGAAGGCTCAAATATGTTGAGAGCCTTTCCATTGCCATATTACCTTCCAAATTCCATCAATCGTGTTGTTCGCATTCTCCATAAGCATAGAGTAGGTGGAAGTTACAGTGAATTGACCGGTGTCAAAAATATCCCAGATTAACTTATCCTGCCCTAGGTAGGGCTTCGGGGGGGAAGTTCCTACGATTAACCTGCAAATCGACGTTGGGAGGCAAGCTTGAAGTGCATCCCAATTCTAATTGCCATCAACGCTCGTAATATATTTGACACGAAGGGTAACCAATAGAGCAGGAATGGTGGTGGTTGCTTGGGTAATAAGAGGTCCCACTTCCTCAACCCAAGGGTCCATCCAGAATCTAGTCCTAGTTCCATCACCAATCATCCATTTCATGCCCTGAATCACCAGGTGTCAAGTAGTTTTTATGTTCTTCCAGATCATTGAGCCTCCATTTGTGCCAATAGAGGTGGGTAGGTTATTGACATCAAAGTTATATTTCGTCGAAAGAACTTTTACCCAAAAGGCATTAGGTTTGGAAACTAGAGTCCATCCTAATTTAGCTAAGAGTGCATCATTGGTTCCACGAACTTCCTAATGTCAAGACCCCCCATCTCTTTAGGTTTACAGATGTCTTCCCAGCTAACCAGGTGAATCCGCTTGTTGTCATTATATGAGCCCCACAAAAATTGCCGTATTAACTTCTTTATGGCATCACAAAGACTACTGGCAATCAGACCGTCTGCATAGTATAGCTAGGTATGGCTGCTATGACCGATTGAGTTAACGTGATATGTCCTACAAAGGACAGCAGTTTGGTTGATCAGCCTAATAAGCGTTGGTGAACCTTGTCAAGAATGTATTGGTAGGTTCGCTTGTTCACTCGATCGTGCAGAAGTAGAACTCTAAGATATTGTCTAAAGTCTTTCGTCTGGGTGAAACCTAGGACACTGCTTAACAAGTGAGATGTTGAAGTAGAAATATTCTTGGAGTAATAGCACCTAGATTTAGTTTGACTAACTCGTTGTCCTGAAGCCACACAGAAAGAATCTAAAGTATCCTGAATAATGGTCACTTGATCAATAGAAGCTATTGAGAATAGGATGAGGTCGTCTGCAAAGAACAGGTAAGAGAGTGGCGGTCCATTTTTGCTGAATTTAATCAGCTGCCAGCATCCTTGTGCCACTGCGTAAGTAATTGATTGCCCGAGACGTTTCATGCATAGGACCAAAAAGTAAGACAATATGGGATCACCCTATCGAATACCTCTAGAAGGACTAAAGGTCTCGCTAAGTTCACCATGCCACCTAACTTGTAGTGAAACCGAGGAGATACACTTCATAATGAGACTAATCAGGGATTCAGGAAGACCTATGTCGAATAAGATGTCTTGAATGAAGTCCCATGACAGTCTATTATAAGCTTTCTCTAGATCCACCGTTATAGTCATTACGCCTTTTTGATCACTTTTTCTTTTCATGGTGTGGATAACTTCTTGGACAATAATAATATTATCCGTAATTAGCCCCCCAAGGATGAAACTGCATTGGGCGGGAGTTATCAGGTTTTCGAGGTAGGGTTTAAGCCTATTAACAATAATTTTAGTAACGGTTTTATAGGTCACCGAACATAAAGTGATTGGCCTAAATTGCTTAATTGACGTAGGAGACTAAATTTTCAGTTTGAGAACCATGATGGTGCTGTTAAGGTCATAATCTCAAACTTCGTGACAAAAAATATATTGAAAGGATTGAGTCAAAAAAGGACTCACAATATCCCATTAGGATTGGTAGAGTAGAGCGAGTAAGTCATCAAATCCTAGTGCCTTATTAGGAGCCATATTGAAAATAGCGATCTTGATTTCTTCCGAGCTGGAGTGGGTTGTCCAAATCGGCTATAGCTTGGAAAGGTAGGGAGGCACTGACCATAGATTAGACGGTCAGTAGGATGTTGGCTATCATCCGAATAAATTTTCGCTAGATCTTAAATCATTTAATTTTTACATCCAATTTCATCAAGGGTTCTGCATTTTAAATCCTTATCTAGTTTCTGAAATGGGTTAGGTCAATCTAGAAAATTAGAGGTCAAAAGCAACAAATTTTAAATTCGAATGGATTGAGAGTGGGAAGGTAATGAAATCAACAGGCTATAGGACGCTACAAATGATATCAGCAAGTCAGCAAACGAGGCCAGGTCCAGTGAAATAATAGGTCACCAAATCTAGGAATTGATCTCGCCTCGCACTCTATAGCTCAGCGTGGAGACTCATCGTCCCGCTAGGAGGTTTTAGCTCTTGGGATCTTCCTGAAACATCATGTTAACAGTTAGGCCAATAAGGTTATCAGAAGCCTCTGTAGTACTGATTAGTGGGTTGGGGAACGTCTGTTCCAAATAAGCATACAAATAGTTCGATTACGTTGTGTTTCAAGTTTTAGCCAATAACTAGAGACATATGTTAATGAACCGGAGGGAGACCGACTTAACGCTTTGCCGCATATGCAGTTCTACCCATCCAATTTATTGTAACGAATGACTGAGATGACTTCGACAATGGGTAGTGGCAACAGAAAATCTGTTCCCAATGAAACCACAGTGGCGTCGAGTCAGTTTCTGACATTCTCTTAACTCTTTTTGTTCAATCAGATCATGAAACAATTTACACCGCAGTTAATAGAATGACAGACTAGCAGGAATTACCATGTCCCCATAGTCTAGAAAAGCATATTTTGGAATCTAAGAGAAACAAAACTAAAGACAGTTTTAGTAGAAGAAGAAAAAAAAAATGAATAGGCTCAAGTAATGTAATTTCTCTACATTTGTAACGACATACAAATTACAAGAGTAAGTAAGCTACATGGGTTTTGTCTTGCGAACTGGGATTCAGTTTTCTTCTATAGGAAACCAAACAAAAAGTGGGGAAAGGATGACAGGAAGAGGAAAGGAATGGAAGAGAACGGAAGGGGATAGGATGCCAAATGAATGGTGTCATCTCCTCATGAATTGTCACATAAATACATAGCTCAACTGACCATTTGTAGACCCATCGTCAAAAGAAAATATCAGTTTGCTTTGATTGTGCTTTGAGATCTTTCAATTTCTTCAATATGTTTGTGAAGTAATCCTGCAAATACTTCTCCAGTGTGACAATATCTTTGGAGTCCACCCCAAGAAGATCATATGTTTCCTTCATAGGAACAGAGAAAACAATATCACTTGTAAGAACCTGCAAGTGGTACAAAAGACATCAGTACTTTTATACGAAATCAAGAATGAAAACTGATATCTATTTACGATAAATAATGGAAAATTATATCTAAACCAATGCGTAAAACTACACCATAGGCATACACATATTTTATATAAGACTAATGAAGAACAGGGACCAGTAGTCCTCAGACAGGAGAATAATGATGTGCATGCCATTGCAATTGAATACAAGAATATCCTACCTCTGAAAATGCCAGTCTATCCGCAACATCGTTTGTCCACTCAAAAAATCGAGTTACTCTACGAGTCAACCTCAAAATGGAAACAGGAACAGTAGTAACATTTGCGTCCTGCCCAGCGAGCCTCTCACAGAGTGTTATGACCTACAATAACAATAAACGCGAGAATGCTCAGCACAGAGAATAGCATAGTGCACTTCAGTCTAATAGCGCGAAAACAAGAAAACGTAAAACTTGGAAGCCTTAACAGCAGGCCAACCTTGTTTTCGTTCAAATTATTAGACAGGATGAAGAATAGATTAACAAATACAAAATAAAGAACCAAGGAGCAGTAGTACAATTTTGGGAGACTAATGGTATCCCAATCAAGGAACAAATATACCAAATTAAATATTTACCTCTTGAGTTGTCCATGCTCGAGGACCTGCAAAAGTAAGAAGCTTGCCGCTGATGTTCTGATTCCTTAATGCTATCAATGTCAATCGAGCAATATCCTAATACCAGGCAAAGAGGCGCTTAGACAGCAATAAGCAAAAATATTCATCAGATACAGGAGCTAGCTTGGGCACACTAGTCATGGAAGGAAGTATGAATGCAGGTGCTAGCTTGGGCAGACTACTCATAGGAGGAAGCATAATGCCGAACCTGGGTATCCATGTAAGCAATTCTGGTAGGGGCATCCGTTCCCCAAACAGATTTCTCTTCTAGTATAGGCACTGCATATTGCCCAATAAGGCCCTGCCAAAATCAAAAGCATAACGTCAAAGACGTGTATATATATATATATATATAGGTCGGGGCTGTGGGGTTTGGGGTGATTATTACTTGCATGAAACCACATTATTACTTGCATGAAACCACATAATCGAATGACAACGTGAGGGAGGCCAGAGTCCTGAAGAAACTTCTCAATACAATGCTTAATCTCCATCAGAGGAACCTCAGGATGCTTGTCACAATTGTGGATGGAATAAAAGACAAACTTCTGGATTTCCATTGCTTTTGCACATTGAATAAGAGCAACTTTTCCTTCCCAATCTACCTAAATCAAATGGAGTAACAAAAGATGATGATATACAAGCCAAATCGAGGCAAAAATAGAACAGGTTTTTACCATGGAAACAATAAGAAAAAAAAAGGAATTTAAGCAGTACCGTTTTAATGGGCTCTTCAGGGCGGCCGGTAGCACAGTCAATGACAGTGTGAATACCCACCAAAGTGGCCGGTATGGTCTCAGGTTTGGTAAGGTCGGCCTGGGACGACGTTATTTATTTTATTTATAGAAACAATTAACATAAAAACAGTGTAGAAGAAGAAAGGCGAGAAGAGGAGGTTAAATCAAGTACATTGACGACGGTGGCGCCCCAATCGCGAAGGAAATCGGCGGGGGCGGGACGAGGCCTGACAAGGCAACGCACATCGTAGCCTTCGTCAAGAGCTCTCCTAACAATCTGTCTCCCCAGTGTCCCTGTGGCTCCTACTACTAGGATGCTCGTCGGCCTCACTGGTGTTCCCGGAGCTAAGTTTACAGCACTCGCACTCGCACCGGCACTGCAAGTAACCACCGCCCTCCCCCCACCACACCGCTTCCCTCCTACTACGACTAATATTAAATTCACAATACATATTATATTGAAAACGGAGGAAAAAGAAGATAGAGATCAAGTTGTACCAGTAGATATGCGAATGATGGGAGAGGAAAGAGTGTTCCGCCATGAGAGTTGAGTTGTGGTGGGGTTATTGATGTGAGAGAGATAATTGAGCTTGCCGGGTGTCGGCAGCTGAGTGGTTATCCTCCATGCCATTCTTTCTTTCTGCAACTTAGTAATTTTGTCTTTCTTATTGAATTTATTGATTAATTGAAACTGAATCAACAATAGAAGAAGAAGAAGAAAATGACAAGTTGGTGTGAATAGAAAGAGAAGAGAGATTGCATATGGTGGTTCTGAGTAATGCCACGTCGCTCTCTTCCCCCCCTCATTGTGGATTACGCTTTCTGCCACCTCACCCAACCAACCACTGGACTGGATATTTGCTCTATTTGCAAATTGCATTTGGCTATTTGACTGTGAAACTTACAACTCAAAACCTATCCATTGTCACTAACTCTTTCTACAATTAACCAAATAATAATAACAGTAAAGATCTCTTCTTTTTTTGCAAACCCTCTGCTCTCCCTCGTGGGCTTTGCAACTATGCCACGATTTTATGCAGAATCTTGGAGGATTGGTGGAACTGCTTGCCATGTTGAGTATTCAAGTATTGGACAGATGCTGTAGAAGAGAAGACTGAAAGTGAAGCCCGCATCTTTTGTTATTCCCAAAGCAACTCCTCCATCTCTGATTGTTCTACATTCAGCTCCTCAGTATTCTCCATCAATATCGCGTTACCCCTAGCTTTTCCTTGAACCCCATTTACATTCTCCAGGTAACCTGTTTCTGCCAAATCCTGCTCACCGTCATCCTCCATTTTATGGTGGTCATCACCATTCTCGCCCATCTCGTTATTCTCTTCACTATTAGTGTACTCTTCGCCTATTTGATTTTCAGGACCTCCCTTGGCCTTTGCTTCGGAATCCTCACAGATGCAGCTCCAAGGGTTCTCATGAAACTCACCCCACCCAGGCTTCATCTCATTCGGTGCTCCCATGAACCCAATTTGATGAGTTTGGACTTCGGACGCAAATCCTTCCCAGCTCGTGTTACGGCGGTTCATGAACAATTTGTGGAGTTTTTTGGCATTTGGACGAATTGTCGGTTTATGCCCAAAGTACCTCCTGCAATACGTAAAACTTGTTCAACTAGTGAGTTACTGTGTCAATAACCAATGGCCTTGAAAAACTTAAAACTTTCTTTTGCCTTTCACTTCAGAAGTACATCGGCTTTTGACCATACTCCTAAATTCTATCCCTATTTTAGAACGCAAAAATCACATTTCAAGGGTGTAGAGAATAAGTGGGACAGATACACACAATAATTTGAATTGGCGGAGATATTTTTTCGTTTCAAGTTACTTGAAGTTGCTTCTTAGTGTAGCAGAGCAGCAAATAGGATTAGGCATACCTTCTTCCCGCCAACATTCTGGCCATGTTGCCATTGTTGTTGGTGACAAAAACATCACTTTCATCACAAACAATGAAGTCCAGAGCAGCCATGCGTGAAGAAAATGACAAAACCGGTCCCAACTCCTCCTTGCTAGCTAAAGTCTCTTTTGATTGAAGATTGGGAAATAGAGATTTGAGTGGCGCTAACGCCTCCTCACCTCCATATATTGCACCTGAAGCAACATAAACATGAACATCACTGCCATAACCCAATGCTCTCAACATAAGACCAACTTCCTCAGGTGTGAGTGGACATCGTCCATGCCTCCTTTCTTTTTCAGGGTCTTTTGCCTGCATTCCACAAGAAATAATAATCAGCTCAGTCATTTTCCTGAACCGTTTACCCACTATCCATCATATTCTTTGAAGAAATCTGTCGGGCCTCACATGTAAACTTTTCCACCTTGCCCGGATTGCACCAAGTTCTGCCCTTTCTTTGTCTCCTCCACCGTAGTAGCATCCAGAGAATGCTAGCATATCAGGTTCAAACCTATGCGTCAAAGTTAAAATTAGCTTCTCTCCCATAGTGAAGATCATCACTCACAATTCTGAAACATTTATCACATCATTAAATTACCAAACTCACTTAAATGCATTAATGTATTTTTTAAGTTCAACTTATAAGTTCCATCATGTAAGGACTATCCAGTTAACAGAATAGACCAAAACTACTAAATCAGAGTTGAGATAGTCTTACCTCAAGTGAAGGGCAATGAAGTGCTCGCCTTTTCTTCTCATTCTCTCAACTAACTTTTTACCGATTTCAAGAACGGGATCAGTGAACCTCAAAGCATGATAATTTACTCTACATCTCAGCTTTTGTAAATGAGAATCCAACTTATTTGAGAGTCTATAATCAAACTTTCCAAGCTGCACTGCCTACAACATAAAAGAATACTGATTTGTGATTAACACTGAAGATTATTATATAGAGAACATGGTAATGGATTATGTGTAAACTGCATTTATTGAACTTGAGGCACTGTTCTAGGATGTGCAAGTAATTGCATAACAGAAACTGCCTTCATTAGAAAAGTATAAAGCATAGGATTTTACGAAGCACAGCTGATAAGTCCCATTAAATACAATAGAGATATCTAATTGTCGGGTAAAAGGTTTCAAACTTACATGCTTCTTAACAAGGACAGGTAAAACTCGATTTTCATAACAACTTGGAGTACACTTCCTTGGAACACGCATGCTATGTGGAATCAAGACTTTTCCACCTTTATTTGGGAGCTGTTTGATGATTTCAACATCTCTTGAAAGGAGTGATATGAACCAGTCAACATCGAAGATTTCAGCAAAATCGCTGCACCAAGATCCAAATCAATATCAGTGCCCATGTAATTTCCCGAAGTAAGAGTAATAGTAAATGCATGGCTCATAAATAGCACCATACCTAGCATCTTTCCAGAAGGATTTCTTATCCATTTTCGGAACAACAAGAGTGGCATTTAAAATATAAGCTGCAACGACAGCATCTGTTATCTGCGGCCATCAATGATTAAGCCAAATTACATCTGAATTTATTTCTTCAGTAAAACAATAGCAAGTTGAAAAAGTCAATGGGCAAGTTCCAGAAGCCAAATTGACTTTTAAAAATGTGAGGTGGAAAGAGAAAGAATACCAAACAGGTTTAGAATTGAATAAAATGTTAAACTGATGGGACAGCAATAACAAAACTCGTGAGTAGTTCTCCAGTAAACTCACCCCTGTTCTTTGTTGATTTAGTCCTCCACTTGTGGCAATCAACAAGTACCTATTTGGATGTGTTTTCATAGCAGCAGCTGTACCGCAATCAAATCCGTGTTTCAATACAATTGACTATAACAATACTAAAATATGGCAAATAAATTCTACCAAGTTCATTTTTTCTTGTTTTTAACGTCCAAAAACGGGGGCAGATATTGCACCCATTCCTTAAAAAAAAAAAGTAAGAAAGAAACGAAACCCAAAACCCTACCAAAATTCAATTTTCCTAAGTTGCTAACGCTTTAGGCCATCTAACCTACAAAAGGAAGAGAAATGATGAATTATTGTAGTTTGCATGGATAACGAAACGGAGTCAGATAAACCCAAGTCCAAGTTTGTTACCAAACACCCAACCAAAACAGTTTGATCGAAGAGACTAACTTGGAAAACTAGCATTGTAACAGCTAAACAAGGTAACAAGAAAGCCTTTTTCTTTGCAATTCCAGTCGTTGTCTGTCGTTATGGTTTTTTTTTTTTTTAAAGGCAGCAAGATAATAATAATATCAGTTTCGAACTTAAAACACATGAATGAAGAAGTTCCACAATGTAAAAAGACACCATGAATTATTGGTAAGAACTGAAAAACAAATGAATAAGTGAAATGCATGTAGTAGAAGGTTGAGTAGTTTCTTACTTGGAAAGGTATTAGTGGCGTTACTGCAGCCGTAGTATAGGCCGGAATGGCGCGAACTCCATAAGTGACGCTCCGAGAGTGAGCTTCCTCCTTCGCTTGGCTAAAAATAATATCCAACAAACCAAGAGAATGAGAGCGAGAGGGAGAGTATAGGCCAAACAAACAATAGCAAGTTAGTGTTTTGGACTGGCAGAAGCAACGAGATGAAGAGAATTATGATAATAAATATACGTGGAGAGAAGGAGATAAGTATTACAGAATTGTGGTGGTGGAGGATGATAGGAGACGGAGCGGAGAAGAGAGATACCGCCGCTAGGAAAAGGAAGAGGAAGGCGGCGAAGGCGGAAGCGAGGGAGAACAAGTGGTGGCTGCTGCGGCGGCGTATGAAGAATACGTGGCGTAGAATTAGCAGAGAGCTCGGGACGCTCTCCCTCTTTTTCTGCTTCATATTATTGAGAAGAAACAAACAAGCTTAAAGAAAGAAGAGCACATGCATGGACACTTTTGTGTCTCGCGACCAATCGATCTTTCCTCTTTAGTCTGGAAGACGTTTGTTAGGTCTGGGTGGGTTAATTTGAAGTAGAAACGGAAGCGGGTAGTATTACTAATACTATCCACGCCAATCGCGCCTTTGGAGGTTTGTTCCCGTGTAGGTTACTCCTTCTCGATTTTCTTTCTGGTGTCGTATTGTATCGAGTATTGCCACTCGCAAGATCCTATGTCGCATTCGACCGCGAGCGTGATTGATTGGATTGGGTTTGTTGATGTGTCAGTAAACTTAAATCCAAGGATGAAGATGGGTGTCATAGTTTGAAGTTGAGATAAATACGAGATAAGAAAAATTGAATCTTTTACTCAAAATTTACTTGGACTTGGAAAGTTGTTTCCAATTTAAATTTCAGCTGTCCTGTCCTGTCATCAATCTTAATCCTTGCAAAAAAATAGGATCCTTTCACCAATTAATCCTAATTCCACAAAGACTGAAATTAACGGAAAGATGCTTTCCGATTGCTATTGATGGCACCACCACTTCCTCGTACCACCGGAAATAATAAACTATATTCCCACTTTCCCGGAAGTAAGTTTATATTCGTATTTCTCCGGCAAAATGTTTTTTTATCCCCTCAACTGAACTTCGTGTGTTTGTGTGTGAGAGAAATCATATTCAGCGAATATCTTTGTAGGTTTCCTGAATTTTCGTGTGTAATCAACAAGAGCATGTCCCTCTGCGTTCTGAATTTGCGTAGTGAAGCGCATGTTTGTCTTTGGGAAATTGGATTTAAGTTTTTGTGGGCACATTCAGCTTTTACCCGCTCAAAACAAAAACTTGTGAATTTGCGTAGTGAATGCTCATTTTTCAAATAGAAGAGATTAAGAAGCAAACCTCAATTCTTGAATGATATCTTGAACAAGGGGTTGCTCTACCAAAAGGATATTTGTCTTACAAAGTTATTCTTCCCAACTCAAGATTTCAGTACGTGATTAAACTTGTTAATCATTTTGGTGATTCTTAGCTTCTCTTAGCTTCCATATGCACTTTGGATCTTTATACTTATTCCTTTTAAGTGTTTCCTTATTGGCCTGACTTATTCTCAGTAATCTAGTCAACATATCTGGTTTCAACAAGATATCAGGGCACCCATATGATCTTTTGCAAGAGATGATAGAGAGCAATTTAGATTTATGATCATTCGGCCTAGGAGTCTGACTATTAAGGATTTTGGTTAGGAAATTCTTGGGAACACTAGGTATTGAAACTGAGAAAATTGGTCGATATTATTTAGACAGTTTTAAACATGGCAAGGCCTAAAAATGTCATGGTACACAATTTAACCTAGGTTTCAAATCATTTTGTCATTTAAGGATTTTTTTTATTTCTTATGTCTAATTTAGTCAAATGTCCTCATGTTTAAGTCTAAATGTATGTGACAACTAGTCAATGAAAGTATAATTCGTTTGGAATGCCTATTATACTATTTCATCAATGGAGTTAGGAATATTGGCTTTGGATCTTTTTGCACTAGATTTTTTTTTTGAATTTACTATTCTAGTCTTAGAAGCTTGCAATATCATTCTTGCTTGTTTTCTATGAGAAGTCCTTACACACTTGTTTTAAATGTCATGAACATATATTTTTAAGAGTTCATCCATATGAAATAATGTGTAGGTTTCCACCGTTATATCTTATATTGAATAAAATCTTGTCCTTATTATAATTGGATATTTGCCAATAAATTGCAGCTATCATTCAAGAAGTTGGAATGTATGTTGTACAAGATTCAAAAGAACTTTGAGAAAGGTTGTAGAGCTAATGTGAAAAAGCTTGACACCAACTTCAAAACTCTACAAATGAAGAAGAGTTATTGAAGCATATGTAATTGTTAAAGATTGTATAATTTGCTTTTGTATTTTGTAATAATAAAACCGCATGTAATTTGCTTTTGTATTTCGTAATATATTAAATGTTGAATTTTTTAAGTCCTTATGGATTATATATTATATGAATTTAATTTTTTGGTCGTTTACCTTTGATAATACGTACGCAATTAACAAAGTCATTAATATTTGTATATTACTTTAACTTATATATGGATGTTGCCTACATAATAACAAGAGTTCAATTTTATGTTAAATATTATTCGTAAAAAAACAATAAATTGTTGTTTTTATTGTTACAAATTGTTGCTTAAAAAAATTCACTTTGTTGCTTTATCCATTTAACATTGTTGCCTAAAAAGACTTAAAGTGTTCAATATTTAATTAACATTGTTACTATAGTTTGAAACCAATGTGTTACCTTAGTCAAAACTTAAAGCAACATTTTTTTTAGTTGCTTAATCAAAAAATTTTGTTGCCTTATATTTATTACAGTCTCACTTCTTGTAACAATATGAATTATGTTGTCTTAATAAAAAGGCAACAATAATTGAACTTATAGCTACGCTTTTGTTTATTACCTGAAGCACTTTTTGTCATTATGAATGTAATGCCCATTACTATTTATATTAATTTATGACTCAACTTGATGGAAAATTTTTATATATAATTTGGATTTTTTAAAGTTTTCTTGCAACAATCAAGTTTAAGTTAGTTTTAGAATATTATTAGTTCACTTGCATTCATGTGTTTTCTTCACACTTAATTACACAAGTGCATGCACAATTTAATCAAAAATAATGCATAAGAGAGGTAAAACGAAGAAATCTTTTGACTGCTAGTTACGAATTGAATGTAAAGGACAATCGAGACACCTTGCTCCTCAAAACACTTTACAAAAATTACTTACACTCTTTGTTCAAAATTTTTTGCCATTAGGCTATCTTACAAAAGTTTTCGAGTTCTTTCTACACAGATGATTTGAGATATTTGTCACATCTCTCACAAAATAAATAATTTCAGATATCTCTCTAAAGACTTACTTAAGGATTAAGTATTGAAAACCATTCACTTGATCCACTCAATTGATAAGAAATTAGAGACTTCTTTTATACAGTTAGCGACAAGTTATACCTTTATGTCTATATTTTCATTAAGATTTCTGTTGGATCGCGAATGGTCCGAGTATTCTCAATACGCTGCGGAAAAAAGACCATACAAAATATCACGTATAATCGAAAATACGAGGATTAACGAAAATACCTTATTTTCGTGGGTGGATTGCTTCTTTTCTTTTTCGGATTCCAAGACACTGCAAATCGCTAATGCCCTCTACCGGTATCCACACGAGCATGCACGATCCGGGC
>JANIHY010000210.1:70142141-70156204 GCA_027479065.1 Erythroxylum brevipes
CGATCGTTTTTCTTCGATAATTGTTCTCGGATGTCGGATATATTCTGCTTGAAATTGTCTCCGCCATATGTTTTGATTAATCCAATTTGTATTTTGCTTCCGTATTTTGGTATTCGTACTTTGTTTCGCATTCGAAACTTTTGCTATTCGATTGGTTGTTTCTGCATTTGGTTATTCGTTTCGCTATTCGCCTCGTTTGTTTCCGCTTTATGATTCGATTCGATTCGTGCTTTCTTTAGTTTCGCTTACGTATCCCCTTTCGTATTGCTTTGTCTTTGTTATCCGATTTTGACTCGTTTTTGATTGTATTTTCGCCTTCCCTTTGTTTGTGCTTCACTTTTCGTTATGTTTTTCGTTTCGTGTCATCGAATGCCTTGAGTTACGATTCGAAATTTCGATGCGAAATTTTCGTTTCCATTCGCTTTCGTTTCCTTCGCTTTTCGTTTTCCGGTTGGGATCCGGTCTCCGGGTCGGGTTCCAACATTATAGCATCTTTAACCGTAGTATAAGAAGCTACCTAGCTTAAGTGATTTTTAGTTCATTTGGGAGTGACTAAAGTTGAGATTAATTTAGTATTAATCAACTATGATAGTCAAGTGGTAATAACTTGTATGAAAGATTCTAAAATTTCTTATGAAACTGAACATATAGATACCAACTATAATTACGTAAAAGATATAGCTACATAGGAAGATATGAACTATGTATCTATTTAAGATATGGTGGTATACCCAATGAAAGTGCTAATTTCTTGAGATACATGTATTAGGTATATGAAGTCACTAAGATTATATAGATAATGAAATCTAATTGACAAACATTTATATATATATATATGTTCATTCGTTGTATTGCCTTATCTAAAAGCAAAGTTTGGCATCTAAATGATAAGCAAGAAGTTTAAACCATAAATTTCACCTTAGATAATAAGTTAAAAGAAAATTGGTTTAAAGTGATTAGTCTTTATATCTATCATAAGTTGCTATATGTGAGTTCTTAAAAACAAATTATTGAGTAGCCTAGTAAACTCAAGTTAAATAGTAAGTATATTTGAACAACGTTTGTATCATATTTCATAAATAAAAGATTTATACTTTAAATGAAAAGAATTTAATACTGCAAGATAATACTCTTATGCAAAAACAATCACAAAAAGGGATTAATATAAGTATTAAGATCTTAACTTATATAGTGTGAGGCCTTACAAGTTAAATGAGTATTACAATAAACCCTTATAAACCTTGTTTAATTCTTAAGAACTAAATTTAAGATTTGCAACTTTATAATGTTATTAAAAAAGCATATGTGATGTGATCTTATGAGATAATTCTAGGAAAGTAAATTAAGCTCAATTTAAGAGAATTTAGAACAAATCAAGGTCATTATAATTGGTAACTCGCATAAAAAATTATATTCAAAGTTGGCTAATTTCTTTTAATAAAAGAAGTGAATACATTTGTGACACAATAGAATTAAATGAGATCAAAAGAGATTAAAATATGATATATGACCTAGGATATAACATATTAAATCTACTTAAGGATCAATTCGTTAGTCAAGACGTCATATATTCTTAATAGATATATAACGATGAGCTCTTTTTATATACTAGTTGCACAAATTATTAGACAAGTATGATAGTTATATTTCAAATCGAATTCATCATATGTGAGTGAAAGATAATTACAAATACACATATAAATGAACTCATAGTTTTCTATTAATTGTCTTTGATTTTAATAGCCAATGAGTAGTAATAAGTTTGAATTTTAATATATAAAATAAGCTTTAAAGTTCAAATTTTATTCATAAAGAACATTTGTGAGAATCAAGAAATTTAAATGTTGGAATCTAAGACATTCATACATACTAAGCAAAGAAAACTCAAGCTTTAATGTCAAACAACATCATTAGTCATTACAAAGCCTTAGCAATAACCACTGAAAGGAATTTATAATAACAATTTTGTGTTTACAAAATCATCATAGAATAGCTTTAAACATCAATAACAACCTGACATAAATAATGAGCTTCACATCATAACACTAAGACTTAAAGTTTGAATATGTGAAAAGACTTAGAACAAAACCTAAAGTTATCTAAAATAATGAAAATAAACTAATCTAAAATAATGAAAATAAACTAAGTGTTTTGTGAAAGCTATAATAATAAGCACGTATTTTTCCTTAATCCATAAATAAAGGAGCTAAAAAAATTTAGAGACCAAAAAATGTATAACAAAAGAATTGAAAATAAAAGAGTTATATCCTTAATGCATTTTATTTGCTTTTGCCTTTATTACTATGCTTGTGTGATGTCTTTAAAATGCCTTTACTCTCGTAACTACTCAAAGTACCATGGAAAAAGAAACAATATTAAATAAAAAAAGAAAGGCTCACGATTTTAGGAGATATTTAGTTTTATTTCAAGTTTTATGTTAGTGTATTTTGTATCGGAATGCATAACATTTTATTAGCTTTTTTTCTTCCCTTTACAAATGTCATTTTATGTTGTAACGAATGATGTTTTACATTTGGCTATCCTTTTTTTCTTATTCAACTCTTGTTTCATGCTTTATTTATTTTCTAATATATTCTTCTTGAATTTTTAGATGTAGCCTTACTCTTTTCAAAAAAATTTAATTAAAATGTAATTAATAAATATTTTTATAGGTATGTTCATTTTATTTTCATGTCTAAATACAAAATATGTGTTAACATTATTCATTATATTATAAGAATTATGTAGCACTTGATTTTGAAGTATATTTCATTTACATTAAATATTTTATATATGAATCAAATAGAATGTCAAATAGATAAGAGCTTAACTCTCTTACGCAGGGAATCACCTTCATTAACTTTCTTACATAGGAAATCACCTCCAATATTTGTAATAACTACAGATGAGGAGGGTTTAAAATCTTTTATCTAAGTGATAATCGGGGGTAAGAAGCTTAAACTATAATAGTAATAAATTAAAATAAAATAATTTTAGATTGTTTAAATGATCACCATATCTATCTAAAGTTGCTAGATGAGAGTTCTAAAAAATAAATTTTGGAGTAGACTAGTTAAAACAAGTTAAACATTATTCTTGAACTAACATTTTGTACTATATTTTATGAATAAAAGACACACACTCCAAATGAAAAGGAGTTAATATTTTAGCATATGACTCTTATTATATGTATAAAAATGACCATAAATAGGGTTTAATGTAAGTCATAAGATCTCAACTTATGTAGTGTGAGATCCTATAGGTTAGATTAGTCTCACAGTATACCCTTATAACTTTTTTCTAATTCTTAAGTTAGATTAGTCTCACAGTCTAATCTTATAAATTTTTTCTAATTCTTAAGAATTAAATTTAATGTTTTCTAGTTTAGAATATTACTAAAAATCATGCAAAATATGATCTTGCGGGGATAATTCAAGGAAAACAGATCAAGTTCAATTCAAGAGAATTTAAAACAAAGCTCATTCTAATTGATGACTCGAATAAAAAAGATTGTAGACAAAAGTTGGCCATGATTTATTACTAAAAGAATTAAATACATTTATGACACAATGAGATAAATGAGATCAAAAGAGATTAAAATGTGAGATACGACCTACGAAATAACATTTTAAATCTACTGAAGAATCTATTTGTAAGTTAAAATGTTAAATAATTTTATAAATATATGACAACGAGCTCTTATTGTATGCTATTTGTATAAGTTATTGAACAAGTATAATATTTATAATTCTAATGGATTAAACTCATTGTATGTAAATGGAAGATGATAATTATGGACACACTTATTGTATGTGAATTGAAGATGATAATTCAAAGTTGTAATGCTAATCTAATTTTTATATTTTGCAATAAAATACTCAAATTTTTAATTTTTTTATAATAACTCATTATTGATCTTATAGTTAATGGTACTAATTCGGTCTGTCATATCAATAAATTCATTAAATTAGAGTAAATAATAAAAAATCAATAATCAAAAACCAAAAACCAAAAACCAAAAATATGAAATATACCAATTTGGCTTTTGTTTCCATGTTACCCTCTTCTTCCTTTGCCAATGCCATCTATTCTACTATTCAAGAAAAGTTTACTACTACAGCTGAAACCAACACCAACCAGTTTGTCTTAGAGTCCATTAAAGATATGCAACAGGACCCCAAGTTTTGTCTAGACTAAGCTTAGCCTTAGTCGTTTATGTCTGTTTGTCATAACTCGTGAATATGATTATTGTTCAACTTTGAAAACGAGATCTGGCTGGCCAAGGCTTGAAGATGATCCACAAAGAATGGGTCTTTTTCAACTAATTCACTGATTTGCAATATATTCATCTTTTCTATATTAGGCTGGCTGGTTCCTTATTGTAGCCTCCTCACCAAATGTTACAGGGATTTTAATGTGAAAATTGTTCACCTCTAAGTTCGACATGAATAGTTGATCCCAAACATTATGGAATGATGTTGATTAAGATATTATTGGATACATCAAGAATCATAAGATTAGTAGTATTGCAGATAGTTGAAGAGAGTTCGCCAAATAATTTATTGTTAGAGATGAGAAAGATGTATATAGACTATGGAGAAATTGGAAATGATTGTTAAAACTTGTTAGAACTATTGAAAATTTATAAGTGGAGTAATCCTACATTGAAAAGAGACATAAGGATGAAGTGCGTTATATACAAATATAGGGCTCATAACTCCTTGCCTTAAAGTTTTAGGTTGAAATATGATGTCCTATTTGTATATGGGTTCACTTAGATTCAGTCCAACTTCTCCCTAAGCCCCCTTATAACCTTTCATTGGTATCAAAGCTAGGTTAGCAAAGTCTGAGGAATAGAGATTCATGGATTTGTGTCAAAAATGAATGGGTGATTCATAGAGTGACTCAAATGGCTTTGCATAAGCTATGGGATGAGAGGGAGCTAGTCCAATATGGACGGATTCACTTGTGAGTGTAAGAACCAATTATAAATAGGCTTAAGCTTTAAGAGAGCTAACACTCCTTGCCTAACTCTCTCTACAACAATTATAAAGTTCTCTCAACTTACTGTGTGGATATCATTAGATATTAGACACTTGTGCAACTACGGTGATTGAGATGGAACGATTTAAAAAATGGTTCAAGGAGATACAACAAGAAAAAAAATCAAGTTTCAAAATAAAGTATGAATTATAATTAATACTTTATTATGATTTATATGTTAATCATTTTATAAAATTTAAGTGATCTTGATTTTCGAAAAATCAAATATAAAAAAAATTCTTAATTATTCCACTACGGGCGAAATCAAATCTCATCCCAAATTTCCAACAGTGGAACATATCTAACTAAAATTCTATAATTTGATTGAATTATTTGATTGTTATTGATTTTAAAAATGAAATTGAAATAACATCTTAATCTAAGATTAAATTTGATTCAATTTAATTTAAAAAATTTTCAGATTAATACACTATAAACCTTAAAAATCATTTTTAGTACTGATTACTATTAGTTTGAAGAGTTTAAATTGTATAAACTTAGAATTAATAATTTTTAACTTGATTTTAGAAATCTAAAATCCCAAAAACCTAAATTTCCAGAAAGCCTCAAAATGCCGAAACCTATAAAATTGAACCACCTAAATCAAATTTGATTTGAATAAGCCAAAAACTTGTGATGGAGACACGTAAACTGGAGAAGGTTGTCATATGTGTTGTGTTTAAAGAATGTTGGCATGAAAAATGTGATGCGGTCCAAAGAGTCAAAGGTGGCTACAAATTGGTTATAAGGAGAAAGCAATGTCACTAGCTGCCTGGAAATAGTGTCACACAGGTTGAAAGAACATGTTGTTGCCATCGTTGTGGACACACGATGGTGTTGTCTGAAATGGGGATGAAACTCCTTATAATGGGGTTGAAAGATGTGGCTTTGTTTGTAGGTGTTTCCTGTAGCATGTGAGGTTGATGGGGACACTACAAACATGAAACTTGGCGACTGGCTGCCAAGGAAGCCGCTGAACTAATGCCATCACATATGCAGGGTGTCCGAACCTACCAAAATAACAAACCAATGACACAACCACGCAATAAAAACAGCGACGCAAAAATACAGAGATCATGTACAGCCTATATAGAAAGTACAGTTAGTTATGATTCCCTTTTGTCTTTTTACTTTCCTTCACTTGTATAAAACCATACACAGTGTCTTTTTCTGTATAATGAAAAATTGAGTCTTTTCTCCCATCATCCTATTTCTATCGTTTCCCATGGTTTTGACATGGTATCAAAGCAGGATATACCTTTGATTCATTACCATTACTCACATCATGTCCCAAAATGATGAGAATGACAGTGATATTAACACACACGAGAATGACGCTGAGCTTGACACCTATTCCATTGCAGTTTCCGAAAACCCAGGGTTTATCTTGGTGACCTCTCCACTTGTAGAAATAACTACCTATTATGGAGCCGATCTACGAGTATTGCATTATTAGCTAAGGACAAGATGGGGTTTGTAAATGGTGATATGAATAAACCTGAGAACAACCCATCACTCCTCTAAAAATGGCGTACTGCAGACAAAATGGTAACCTCCTGGATCTTAAACTCCATTAACAAAGAAATTGTTAATTCTTTTATGGTAGTTACGTCTACCAAAGATCTGTGGGAGGAATTGAAGTTTAGATACGGATAGAGTGATGGGCCACATATATATCAACTAATGAAAGAAATAGGAAACTTAAGACAAGGGAATGGGTTGGTGACTGCATATTTCACGAAGTTAAAAAACTGTGAAATGATTTGCATTGTTTGATGCCCTTTGTGAGAAGTGCCTATGAAACCAATGATAAAAATAGATATCTGGAGAATAATATAAGGCTTGTTCAGTTTCTGATGGGGTTAAGAAAGGAATATAGCCATATGATAGGACAGATTATATTGAATGACCTACTGCCACCTATGAGTATAGCCTACTCCATGATTCTGACAATAGAGAGGCAGAAAAACATATCACAAAACTATGGAGAAGGAGACCACATGAATGTAGCATTGATGGCTAAGCAGGGAAGTTACAAAAGAGTTGAGTGTAGAGATAGTGGTAACTCAAACAACTACAAGAGGAGGAAATTTAATTCAAGAAAAGAGGACAAGTACTGTGAACACTATCACAAAAAGGGACATACTATCGACACATGCTTCAGACTACATGAAATACCAGATTGGTTCAAGGAGTTAAAAGAAAAAAAGGGCTAGAGAGAAGGGTCACCATGCTGCTGTTGTGAGGGAAACACCTATTGATAATAGACCAGTGAGCTTAGAATCAACTAACAAGGAGGTAGATACGTGCTTGCTCAAAAAGTAAACTATAGCGCTCCTTATCGCAGGGTACACACCGAGAGATGCAGAGGTCATTCCGATACATAACCTACGATAAGGGCGAGCTACATTCTATCACTACATTCACTTCACATGGTATCGTATCATAATTCACTTATAAAGCATCAATAGAAAATCACAATAATTTAAAACCAACTTTTTCCTCATTTCATTGCATAAAATCCAAAACTCTACATTGTATTTTTCAACACTTACTACATGCATATCGTCATCGCCTAATACAAAAGTGCTACATGAAAGAGAAAAATATTAAAAGTCTATCTAGTATGTCTAAAAATCCCAGCTGACTGACCTTTGATTCATGACTTCTCTTTCCAAATCACTATCTACACTGCTAGTAGAGCCTCTTAATAGCTAGAGTCATCTCTCGGTCCTGAAAAGACAACGTTGCAATTTTAGTGAGTTTTGCAAACTCAATGAGATAACCATCATCGATAGTTCACTCAATTCATGCCTCACAACAATTTACAAAACATATAATCACATAGTGCACTTTACATAAATTTCACTTTTTCACTTAATCATAGGCATTTTTTTCAACAAATATACTTAACAATGTGTATATGAGGTGTTCATGAGACACTTTCTAATTATTACATTGTTGTGACCAAGTGCTTGAACTATCCCGTATCTATTTTGGATACTGGGCTCATTAATAACTGTCCCTTATCCACTTGGGAGATATAAGGCTCATTTTATATAGTGAGCCTTAGGCTCTTAATCACTTTTAAGCTCGAGACTCATTTTCACTCGTTGAGCTTTAAGCTCTGATTGGTGGCTACTCTGGTCATAACTGTCGTTATTTGATTATGCATTCACGTATGGACTGCATGTACCACAATCACTCACATTATAGAGTACTTAGGTCTTCACATTCACATTTAAGTAGCAATTCAATATCTCAATGTACAGTCACATTCATCAGACCTTCTATCCAGAATCCACAATCAAACACATTCAATTATCATTCAAAACATAATTTAAACAAATAAGTAATTAAGTGAGACCATCTAGGTTACTCACAAGTTGCTCTTGAAGCTAATGCCTAAAAGATCTGACAATGTCTAGAGGTTGACGTTTCAGTTACTTCTCTATCACAAATAATATACACAATGTCACAATTTGCACAATCCTAAGTATTTAATAATGCACATGTATGAAATCAATTATATACAATGAATGTTCATGATAATCCCGAGTATTTATCCAACAATTTTATCACAAAATCAATCTCATATCAAAACTCATCTAAGTATAATTTATACTTAGGTTTATGCCTCACTAAAACTATTAAAATCATAATTCATTTCCCATTGGCTTACTTTCAGATTTTTCGACAACGCTCTTTCGGGTCTACTGTTCACGTTAAATCAGAGTGTGCAATTGATATAATTTGGTCACACTCTCTTCTATAAAAGTGTTACTCTATGTATTATGTTTCCATTGACACCAAAATCACTCAATTTGGTTTGGTAATTTGAATGTTATACGTACTCAAAATATTTTCAGACTGCTTTTATTCAGAGACAACACCCTATACTCAACTTCCACCTAGAAATTTAAATTCTTAAATTCCGATTCAGAATTTTATTTCTTAAGATGATTTATAGAACTATGTCTCTAGTTTACTCTAAATAAAGAATCAGTCAATTTGGATAACTATAAAAAAGATATATCCAAAATACTGAGACATGTTCAGTGTAGAGAAAAGTTCGCAGCAGTGAACTTCTCTAAAGAGGAATTCTCGCATAAAATTCACAAGTTCACCACGGTGAAACCTAGAGATGGCCTTGGCGAACTTTACCTAAAAGAAATCCTCACTTAATTCTTCAAATTTGCCACGGAAAATTTCCAAAAGTTTGTTGCCCCGAACTTTCACAGAAACCTACCCAGAGATCAATTTACTGCAATTTTTTCTAGCTCCACTACCATTTTTTTTTGTTTCCAATTCTTACCCTAACATAACTCATACCAAGCTCACCTTGTCTAGTTCATTTACTTCTCATTCACAACTTCATTTCAACTCATTATAATTCATAACAATTTAAATTCCATGTTTGATCATAAACACCCAAAATAGAACACAAATATATCCATCAACGCACCAATTTTTTGCACTCATTTCTCACCCCATCATGAAGATCATTCACCCTCAAAACACATATCTAAAACAATATATGAATTAATATTCATCAAACATATCCAAAAGAAAGAAAATTACATCAACTTCTCATCACCTATGACACATACATAAAAATTCACAAAATCAAGTCATCAATCATATGTTAGTCATCATTCTATTTTCATTTAGCCAACCCATAATGATTAACGCCCTACTTACTTGGTTTAGCTCCAAACTCTTCAAAAATATCAAAAATCCCTAGCTTCACCAACAACCCACGATCATCATCTTCCAAAGGTGGTAGGGATAGGTTTATGGTGAGAATGAAAGAGAAAGCAAGGTGAAAAAGAAGCAAAAGATGAGCAAGCTAGGTTTAGTGTTAAAGGAGGTTAGCAACCAAATGACATGAAGAAGAAGAGAACCCACGAAGAAGAAGAAAAAGAAGATGGTCAAGAAAATGAAGAAGGAGAGAACAAAATGCAAGACCATTTAATTGGTCTTTCAATTTAATGAAGGAATAGTGACCTTAGACTTGGACACTTGTCCAATTTCTACGAATTTCCAGTAGCTCTTTTTAATTAACTAGTCCAATCAATTTCAATTTTTACTCCAATTGTCCCCCAATTTTCAATGGCACTCGAAAATAAATCCTAAAGTCACTTATCAAAAATTCCATAGCCATTTGACAGTAATTTTTACTACCATTTATTAATAGTTTTGCCACTTGGCAATTTTCCTAGTCTAAGATAAATACCCAACAATTTTTCAGAAAATTTTCCTAAGACTTCAAAAATTCTAAATCAACAAATACAATCTCCAAATCAATTTTCAACACACAAAAACCACAACTCTCAATAGAAATCACGTCTAGAAACAATTATACCTGAATGTCAATGAATGCATGTACAGTCATTTTCATATGCAAAAAGTCAATATTCATGTGCAAAATTTCACTATTCACGTGTATGTACATGTCATATTATGCATGAACATGAAATGCATTTTCTAATTTCTTATTAATCACTCATATTTACTATCCTAACCTTTCCGCAAGTAATGAGAAGTTACATAAATGAACTAATGAGGGTGCATATGTTATGCAACAAATACAAAACCCTACAATGAAAAATTAGAACCTAGAGCCAACAAGTGCATTTTTCTTGGATACGTATTACATAAACAAGGTTACAAGTTATAAAATTTACAATCAAAATGCATCATAATTAATAGAGATGTCTTTCATCAAACAAAGTTTTTACAACCAGCAAACCAAGCCCAAAATACATCCAAACCACATATACATATCCATTTTGACCAGTAGGCCCATTTTCCAAGCAAGACTACTGACTCCCTTAACACTTACCCAACTACACAAAACCTACCTAACCTAACACCAATAGCAAATCAACATCCTCAGACCCCATTTGGCTGCACCACAACCAAAACCTCATCCTCCTAATAGCTATCCAACCCCTCAAAATACATAGTTAATGCTCACCTCCCACCGAAACCTCTCCGTATTAGCAATAGACAAAAATTTCTCCCCTATTGCCTTGATGACTACATCTCCTACATCACAGCCACTCGTCCACCTGTGACTACTGCCACTACATCATCAGTTCAGGTACCACCGATTTTCGACAACCTACACACAAATATCACTCTTTTAAACACTCACACCTCTTTCATCACTTACGTTTATGTTGAATATGAACCTTTGTCATACGAAAGTGCTAGAAGGGACCTGTTATGGGTAGAATCGATGGAATCAAAAATAGAAGCCTCAGAACTCAATCATACATGGACTCCTACGATGTTACCAATCGAAAAAAGGGCTTTATAAACCAAATGGGTTTTTAAGATCAAACGCAACTTCGATGATTTTTTGGAAAAAAGAAAAGTCAGATTAGTAGTCAAAGGCTTCAATCAAGCAGCATGATCGATTATTTTGATGTTTCGCTCCTGTCGCCAAGATCACATCAGTAAGAATCCTGCTCGTGGTCGCAACATCATTTAACTGACCGGTGCATCATTGTGACATAAACAATGCCTACTTACATGCGCACATCAAAGAAGAGATCTACTTGAATCTACCTCCAGGATACAATAAAATTTACCTGTACAAGTTCTGAAACTCCAAATGTAACATCCCATTACCGATGTGATGGGCATATCGGTAATTTGGATTGGGCTAGAATTGAGTGCATGCATGATTTGAATGGAATAAGCATTTAGCCTCTATATTATTAATTGTTAAATGATTGTTATTGCACAAGCGTATGTATGTACATACATGTATGACAGATTCCCGACTTATTGTGTAAATTGGACAATTTGTGACTTTAGGGTTAATTGTGTTTTGGCTAGGGAGTTGGAGTGACAATTTGAGTATTAGGGATTTGAATCATGGACTTGGAGTGTAGGAACATATGTTTTATATTTTTGGGGATTTATAGGAATGTTTCTGGGATTTTTAGAGTTATGAGTCCGGACCGAAAAATGGCCTAATGACTGATTAATTTGGATTTCGGTTCCGAAATTGATTGGCAATTGGCCTGAGGAAATTAGAAATTTGATTTTAGGATTTATTGTTTATAGCCATTGCAAATTGAGAGAAAATTAGAATAAGAATTGGAGTTTAGACCCTAAGATGTGGACTTGTGGCAATTAAATTGCCAAACAAGCCCTTAGTTCCTTAGGTTTATAAACTTTTAGCTTTGAAATTGCCTCCCACGGTGTTTGCTTCCTTTTGAGAGAAAACTTGGCTTCTCTTTGCATTTTCTTCTTCTCCTCCATCGTGATTTCTTTGCTGGTTCCTTCCATATTCTTCCTGTAAATTGCTCCTTCCTTATCATTAAATCATCTTCTAGCTTGGATTGAAAGATGTTGTCATTTGGTGGGAAAAATTGGGTGATTGCCGTGGGAGAGGTTTAGCTTGGAGATTTGAGTAGTTAAGTATTTTGGAGAATTTCAAGGTTTAATCAAGTAAGATCCTACTCCCTTATACTTTAGATAGTTTGATTTAAAGATTAATTAGATTATATGCTTGTTAAATGGTGATGAAGTTTCGGATGAATGAGTTTATAGGTTTATTGTGTTTAATTTGGGTGTTTGATGAATAATTATTTGATGAGAAATTTGAGGTTAGAAATGAGTTGCGTGTAGTGTATATTATTGATTGGGAGTGTTATAGACTGAAATGAATGGATTTAAACCAGAAGATCTGAGAATTTCTGGGTTTTTGGGCATGTTTCTAGATTTGCACGTCGCGACGTGTGATGAGCACGCCGCGGCGAGCAAATTTTCTTCGCACCCCGTGACGTGTGCTTTGCACGCAGCAGCGAGCAGAGTTTTGTCGCACGCCGCGACGAGCGAACGCGCACGTCGCGGCGAGGACCCCTAAATTGTCCGAAAATGATGGTTTCTTTTAATTGAAGATTTTTTAGGTTTTGATTCCTAATAAGTTAGTTATTGATTAATTGTGATTTAAAGACTAGAATTGCAATTTAGAAGAATGGAATTTCAGAATTTAATTCGACGGTTCTCGAAATCGGATGTCGATTGAATAGTGAAATTGATTTCGATTTTTAAATTAGTTCCTATGATTTGGAATTGGACTTCTAGGAGTTCCGAACTTAGTGAATTGAATTATGGTGACTAGGAATTACTATCAATTAAGAGTGAAAGAGCTTAATTGAGCAGAATTGGAAATGGGATCGGGAATGTCATAACATGACTTGTACTTAGCATATTCGCTACACATGCATTATTGAATATTGGAAATTGTATAATTAGTAATATTTGGTATTATTATGATTTGTTTGGAGGCTCAAGTGGAGCGTCGATCCTCCAACGTCTCGGCAGTGGCTCGGAAGTTAGAGGTGAGTAACCTAGTTGGTTCCTCAACCTATCTGTGTTTAATTTTATGTACTTATGCCATGAGGAGAAGAGGATGGATTATGTGTGTTTGCTTTTGATTGATTTCGGACCATAGGTGCCCGAAATATTTGGAATTTGATATAGAGTGTTAATTGTGCATAATTGAAATTGAATTGTATTGAATGTGAAATTTAGATACACGATGCATGATGTAACACAGTTATTGCAAATTGAACCATATGCATTCCATGCATAAAAGTATGATCAGATAATGACAGTTGTGACCAGTGTTGCCAACGTATTTTAAGAGCTTAATGCTCAACGCAATTAGGGCCTCGAGCCTAACGATATGTTTAGAGCCACGGGCTCAATGATTAGGGCTTCAAGCCCAATGTATTCCGAGCCTCAGCTCGATGATCAGGGCTATGCCCAACGATATCAGGCGCACGGTCACAACACCGTAATAAATTGAAAGTGTCACATGCACATTGCATATTTATATGAGTGATTAAATGCAAACTGTGTGAAAGGCTAAATGCCTTAAAATTGTGAATTGACAGTGCATGTGATTTCCGAATGTGTATTATGTGATTATGTGTATATGCATGAGTTGGGTGAACCATCGATGATGGTTTCTCGCTGAGTTCGCAAACTCACCC
>JANIHY010000210.1:70186764-70203353 GCA_027479065.1 Erythroxylum brevipes
GACCCCATTTACCACTGTGCGCAATTTATTTTCGTTTGGTGTTTGGGATTTATTTTTGGTGGATTCGACACCCATCAATGTCACTTAGTTACTTAGTCCATTTGTCACATAACCAATGTTTCCATTTGTCAATTAATTAGCTATGCCATTTTTCACTTAATTTTCCATGTCAAATGTCACTAATTCATAGGTTTAGTCATCCTAATTTTCCATGTAACAACTTATCTTGCCACTTGACATTTTTCCTAGAATAAATGTATATTTTAATTTATCAATCTCTTAATTGTAACAATTTGTTCCAAGTTACTAATTATAATGCATTAGTTCTTGACATTGGTAAACCAAAGTATAAGACATTGGAAATGCATGTTCAAGTCACATTCATTTTAGTTTCATATCTCGGAATACGTCAATTGGGTGCAATTTGTATAAATCACAATTTATGTGTGATGTTAATATGATACATATGAATACAATCATAAAATCATGTCATAAATGTACCAAATTCATTTTATATGATGCCACTCATGTGACTCAATAGTCTCGCACTTTAAATCCTTCAATAATGTAAGAGACAGAATATTACCTTAATAGGGCCTTTAACCCATAATAGAGAACCACATTTCCTAATTGTGAACTTACTATTGTATTAGTCGATGATGATGATTTTATCTACATACTAAAGAAAATCACAATGTAAATTCACCTCCAAAGAAAATATAAATGCCAAATATAAGATAATCTTTGATATGTGTTGAAATTATATTTATGCAATTAGGCCAACTAGTTCCAAGGTAAGATAAATATAAATCCTAACTTTACTAACTAGCTCAAATATAAATAAATCCTAACTTTTCCAGATAGCATCAGGCAAGTCCCTTCATTATCATACCCACCCACCAATTAATTAGTTATTTCAATATTAATTGATGATATTAGTCGACAATCATTTATGGCATATATAAAGAATCATGCAAGCTCGTTAAATACATACTTACTATATAAATTGAACTTATTGAAGTATTTGTAAGTGGGTATTCTCTTATTCTTCTTTTTTTCATTTGATATCATATATTATACAATGGAATGGGTCAGTTTGGTCTTGCTTCCATCAAGAATACTGGACCATTTCACATTGCACTTGCAACCATACTTAATATATAGTTTCCAAGTTCCATTCACATGAATAAAATAATAATTTCAAATGGTGTTACATTAGACTTGTAATATTATAGTCACCCAAAGCAAGTAAAGGTCATGAAAGTATGTATTTTATTTTAATGTCACCATGATCAACAACACATTTTACATGATTCCATATAGAATAGTCAGCTTGAAAAACTAGAGATAAAAAGATAGTATTCATAATATTGTGGCTTGGCCAAAAAAAATAATAATATTGTGGCCAAATATGATAAAATTTGAGAAAACATGTTCTGTTAATTGGATGATATGGTTTGAATATAGCATTGCACCAATAATAGACAAAAAATTAAGAGTGGTTACTATCCTGAGCTCACACACAAAGCTTCTTACTTTAATAGATTAGTATCATGTTCTCTTAGTCCTAAAGATGGCTACAACGAAAATAAATTCATGTATACACTGAAAACTGATCATGATGCTCTTCATATGCCATTCTTCTATTCATTGTAGTCTAAATCATAAGGGTTTCTACATTTCATATTCATCACATCAAGTAGACCTAGAATTATGTAAGACAAATATCCTAACTATAAAAGTTTGGCTCATGATTTGTCAAAAGAAAAGAAAATTTTAAAAACTGTAATGAGCAACTTAAATTTGGCCTCATGAAAGATGATAAGAGAAATTGGAAGTACAAGAACTGAAAGAATCTTCTTGTCACACAACTCTTACTACTAGCCCCTCTCTCAAACTGAGTAATCAACACTAGCTTCAACAATATTCCTCCATTTCATGACATCCCTTTTGAAAAAACTACTAAACAAACAAAGCTAAGCAAAATAAGCGAACCAATTTGCATTACCACAGATTGTGATGATAGTGATGGGTGGCAATGATGAAGGGTGGTGAATAAGGGAGACGACACGATCTAGATTGTAAACATTTTACATGGTTATTGATCATTCCAATGATTAGACTATTATCATTCAGATCCCGAAGTTGTTGCCTCCAATAGAGTTGGAAAAGCTGATGCTGATAGAATGGATCACAAACTACAAGGATGTGTTCCATACTTATCACAGGCACTCATTTCCCACAACTACTCCTCTAATTCTTCAGACTCTTCGAGATGGATCGGTGAAATCTATCTACACTAGGCCTACTGATGAACAACTAGGTAATTTAAACACTTATGGCCTAGTTTTGATGCTACAACCTATTATGTCTCATATAGAAGGCAAAGACCTTCCAATTCATTATGTCAAATCTGATGGAGATTCGGTCTATATAAGTAATCATCGTGTACATTTCATCTGGGATACAAATCCTTCTATGTGTGAGCCAAATTGTGAAGTCTGTCTGAATTATGAATCAAACAATGATGATGATGATAAGTTGTATAATTGACGTCGATGATGAAATAAAAAGTCAAAGACTCGTTGTATGCCTTCTCGACAATATCATCCTCTTTAGGATGATCATGATGGTGATTCCAACAAATCCATTGGTCTCAATATAGAAAGGTTCAGGCTTAAATCTCTCTGTGAGATGTTGAATCCTAGAGGCTGAGATTATCTAGATTCAATCTCCAACCACAGCCAGTAATTCCTCTTATTCCTGTTGTATCTCCTGCTCCTATACATTGTATGATCATTCAACCATATGAGCAAGACTTTCCTCCTTTACACCGAAGCATTGATGACACTAATAGGGTTATCTCTAGCCCTTATATTTGAGCTTCAGGAAAAAATTCTCAAAGACCTTTTGTTTTTAATCCTATTGATGAGGTTTTTAACTGGCATACCAACAACACAATAGCACAAAACAAAGTTATACGAAGGATTGATTATAGACTAGATGGAATCAATCAACAAAATCATGTTACTCGTCAACGAGTAGATGTTGTTTCTTCTCAAATCTAAAAGCTGTATAATTCTTATAAAGATCAGGCATCACAACTTGATGTTGATCTTCAACACTATATTGCAATATAGTATTTTAGACTACACTTTACAGTCAAGAAGCAAGAACTTAGATAGGTAAAACAATTTCTTTAATGAATGGAAGACGACATGCAAACTGAACAATCTAAAACTATTTATCTTATCCTCCTACTTATCTAATTGCTCAGCCTATGTAGGCTTCTCCTCTTACCCTATCTATCCATAAGCTGCTAATTATGAAAAAGTCTTTAAGATGAACTATCCCTTGATTAGACAGCACATTCAACCTCTTTTGAGTAAACCAAGAAATCTGCAAAACCCAAGCCTCAAGCTAACAAACCTAAATCCAAAGATCCATCATCTTCACACACAAAACATATTGATCCATAGAATAAATCACTACAAATTAAAACACAATCTTCATCTTCACCAAAAGCTCAGCCTACATCCTCTTTAACTAAAGATAAAGCACCTAAGTTCATAGTAACTCTTCACCTATTGAGGTTCCAGAGGTTCCACTACCTATTATAGAGACTCCTCTTGAATACTTTGAGCAATCTGAGCAATACTCTAAGCAACCCTCGGAGAAATCTTCTACAATTTAATAATCATATGTGGATTTCTCTAAACAAATTGCTGATCTATCTGATCTCACTCAGGTTATGATGACAATGCCTCAACATCCTGAAGTCAATCTAGATATCAATGACATTGACTTTATAGGCTCAGTAGACGCTGAAACATTCAGATCATCACCACCAGATAACTAACCAAACCCTGTAACATTCAGATCATCAAATGACCTAAATCTCCATTATACCTTCATCTTATCCTTTCCAGATGAATTGCAACCAAAATTGCAACGAATCATTACAACCTTACGCAGAAATATGACAAACATTACTAATGAAGAAATTTATCAACTTGCTTTATTCTCTTGGGATAAACTCTATGATCAACAAGCTTTCTTCAAAAATATGATCAAAGGCAGTCCTATCCTTCAAAAAGTTTGTAAAAAGCCTTACTTGAAAATCAAATGCAAGAAAAAGAAAGATTGTGATTGTGGTAAAAAGAAAAAAATATCATCACAGAAAGCTTTACTATAAGAGTCAGAAGTTCCATAAATCTTATATACCTCCTAAGGAAGGCTACAACCCTTCACGACAACTTTCAAGAATAACAGGAAGAAAAAGAAATTTGTTCATTTCTTCAAACACAAACCTCCTCAATCTCAGAAGGCTGATCGATGTTTTCTTTATAGACAACCAGGACATTTTGTAAGATAGTGTCCGCACAAGAGCAAGAATGATATCAGGTTATTGGATTTAATTCAGTTTATTTTGCCTATTCATTCTTCTAATAAACTTAAAGATCTTATTGAGGAACAAACAAGTGAAGAAAAAGATGCAAAGTTTTTTATTTTTGTCTCTTCCTTTAATGATGACTCTTTTAACTATTCATTCTCTTCTAAGAATTATTCCCTATACATGTTATAGCAAACATGTCTAAAACTGGATTGTAAACTAGTTAAAGTTTCTCGTCCGTATACCTAGATCCAACTTCTTCGACAGGACCAATATGATAGACCCATCGAGGCTATTGGGTTTATAGACATTGGATCAAGTAGAACAATCATGAAGCCCAGTATTTTATCTCCTGAAGCGTGGACTACTCGTAACGAATATTTCATTGCTACTAATGGTAATCACAAAGAGAAAGATCAGGATTCGATTCTTTCCTTAGTGTAAAGTGTGGATTAAAGTTCTTCGAAGCCATTTACCTAGCCCAGACATTCTAATTGGGATGGACGTATATAGTAAAGCCTCATCTTTATAGATCCTATCCATAGGCCTCAAGTATCGAACTTATTTTAGTCTATACACAGAGATCAAAAATGTGTTCAACCTTAGACAGGTACCCCAACATATAGAGCCATAAGAGATCTGTTGTTAGCATACTATCCTGAATCTCATGCACAGTTCTCTCATCCTAAGCCTCTACGGAAAAATGTTGAATTCTTCATTTAATTTCCCTTTAAGAAGAATGAGAATATCAATCCAAAAAAGGCGACACATCTGAGGCCTAATGATCTCAAGCTAGCACAAGAAGAGTGTGTTGTTCTCCTTCAACAAGGACTCATAGAGCCCACGAAGTATCGTTGGGCTTGTAAGGCCTTTTATGTTTACAAAAGGTCTGAACTGAAGCGGGGTAAAAGGGGATTGGTTACTGATTATACCTCATCCTTATCCAAGCCGCTGAGAATCCTCCATCTTGGAATTCAAAACAAACCAAGGTTAGCCAACACTTAACCCATATCTGCTTGCGTCCTTCAGGAATCTTTTTAAAGAAGAATTCCCGTTATAAATACACCATTCACCCTGCCGAAGGTATCATCCTAGTTGACTTCTTATCTCTTCCTTTCAATACTAGTATTTTCTTTCTTTACGTGACTAACCTACCTCTCATTGCAAAAACAAAAAAAAAATGTTTCCATCCTATTGCTAGTGCCGCCACTAATGTTTCTGAATTTGCCTCTCTTGCTCACATAAGTTTGTTATACTATTTACACCTCTTCCTTAGTGAGACTAACTCACCTTGCAACACTATAGTGTTTAATCTCAAATCAGCTTACCTTAATGTATTCTTCCTTAATTGACCTCTTTCTAAAATGCATTATGGTATCTTTAGGCACTCTTAGCCGTTTATGCTTGTTTTGTTACCTTACTTCCTCTACAGGTCTACCAATATCTGTGTGATCGAGACAATGAAAGATCTCTATTATAGACATTTCATGAGTGGCATTAACCACTAGAACAATGGAAGAAACAACTCTCTATAGTCATTAAGCAATATCAATTATAGGAAGCATCTTATGAGAGACAATCTACACAGTGTTTCTACATTATCCATCATCCATATGTCACAGTGGTACAATTTATTTTGATAATCGTGTCTATTTTCATCATGCTTTACTGTATTGGCCAAGGTATAAGGACAATGTTCTTAAATCTCTTAGGGATTTTCTTAAGGAGATTAATCATTTTCCTCGACATACACCTATCCTTTCTACTTCTCTTGAACCTTACCTGGGAGAGTTTATTCTTGGTGAACCTAAAGCACCAGAAGTCAACATGCCAAGCCCAAATAGCCCAATGTATGTCAAAACTGAAGAAACAACCCAAGTTCAAGATGCCTCAGATACTGCAGGTCCTTCATAACTTCCAACCTTTGTCTTCCAGGATTCTTAAGACCTTAATGATGACATTTACATCTCCAATGAAGAAGAACTGAACCTATTCGTACAAAGATTCCACACATATGATGTCAATCCTAGTAAACGATAAAAGAGACTTATAGAGCTGACACTAATAGTTTAAGTGATCCATACTCTTTATCCAATTTAGTTTTGGCACAAACTAATTCATAATAAATGAAGAGTTGGATTCCACTCCTCAATATAAGACCTTTCTTTTTAGACATCATTATGGTCTATTATAGTTGTTTTGTTTTTAGTGTGTTGATAAGAGAATCTTTGGGATCCACACTCTAAAAGATCCTTTCTTATCTTTTAGGAATCTTTTCACTATTTCCTTTTTTAAAGGTGTGTAATAATTGTACTTAGGGCAACTTCTTTTTTAAAGTTGTACATAGGGAATATATTCCCTCATTAAAGTAGTTTGTTTGCATTCTCTTGATTCGCCTATAAAAGGAAGGCTTGTCTACTGTTGTGATCAAGTTGGGAAATAGATCTTGTTTACGCTAGAAATATGAATGAAAGTTTGAGTATGTTTGCTTTCATGACTTCTCTCTAAACTCCTTCCCTCTTGAAACCTTGTCTTGAATAATGTAACCTATCAGTCATATATAGAGACAAGTATGTTCTACACTTGCCTCCTAGTGAGGATTTTGTGCATCTGAACATCTAGAAGATAGTATAGGATTGCCGACAGTTTGAGACTGTGTAGAATAGATCTGGTTTGAGATCATTTAGGGTTTTTAAGAGGAAAAGAGAAGGGCTTGTATACTCGACCATCGTACCTGAAACCTGTGTGTGCCTCTGGGTTCTGAGTGACCAAGTTATTTAAATTAAAACTGCATATAAACAGTCTACGTAGCAAACCTACCAAGTTTGTACCAGAAATGACAGTTCACCATGGATTTGGTTGTTTGTACCAGAAATGACAGTTCACCATGGATTTGGTTGTTGAATTTGTTTCTATACATAAAAGTCTCCATCCAGCATCGGGAATCGTTCGACAAGTGTAGAAGAGCATTGCGGCTCATCATGAAGCAGCTAGAGGTATCATCGACCAATAAGGTTAACGAATCTTATCAACGTGTCCCTTTCAGCAAGCAGTGGAAGCATACTTTCAAGTGTCTGCAGATGAGTTGGCAATGCTTTAAAATATACAAGTATATTAAAAGTTTCAACTCTAGCAATCGGACACTTATAACGTTAGTTTGTCAGCACCTATTTGAACTTTTGCCCATACATGAAGCACAACGGACCATGCAGCCATCTTATCCGTTTGTGTCTTTTTTCTTCACTAGTATCTAAAGCTGATGCCATTGAGGACGGATAAGAGTGTTGGAAAATATAATAATCAACAGACAAAACTTGGAAAAAGAAAAAGCTTTACTGCTACATTAACTCAATAAATCAGAACTTTAGGTTTAAATAAATAAGTAAAATAAAAAATTCCTAAGAACAAGCAACTAAACAAATTAATGTTGAATCAATAGTCATTAACCTAAATACAAGAGGAAAAAAACTCAATAATAAACACATATTTAAATAATAAAACACTACTACTCATTACTCTTAAAAAATAGAAAAACAATTAAATAGTAGTTTGAAGCGCTTTAATCAACACCCTCCCTTGCTACAAACTTTAGGGAACACTTCTCTTCACAATCTATAAAATACTTCTCTTTAACATGATACATTTCATATAATCATAATCAAATTTATTGAAGCACTTTATTATTAACCTTGAATTTTTGGAGCACATCTCTCTATGGTGAACATTTCACCAACTACTTTAAAAAAAGTTTCTTATTTTGTCATTTGCTCTATATTTGTTTGTTCTTCATTTTCAAATTTTCAATTCTTTTGCAAATGCTCAACTCTCTTACACTTGTAATATTGAAGCTTTACATTATGATCAAGCTTCTTATAGTTGTTACATTAAGGAACATTGGCCTTTCCCTTTCAAGATGAAGTCTTGGCTAAATAAGCTCCATCAACTTTCTCTTTAATTATGTTATCCCTCATTGATCTTCTTTGGTTTAGAGCTTGAAAAGCACTACATAACTCTGCGAAGGTTATTTTTGTTAAATTTTTAGAATCTTCAAGTGAGAAAATTTTGACTCATACCTTTTGTAAAATGTCGTGGAAGCTTGTACTACTTATTAACTACAAAGTTTTTCACCAAACAATTTGATTTGATTGACAATAGACATAAGCTTGGTTCCATATTCTTTGACACCTTTAGATTTCATCTTTAGCATCTCAAATTCGCTTTTGAAATTCAAAACTTACATAAACCTTGTTTGATTATTGCCTTCGAACTCTTCCTTAAGCTTCTTCCATACTTCTTTAGGTGATTCACAAGTCATTATGCTTGTAAAAATTCCCTCTGACGTGGTCAAATATACACAATAGAGTGCTTTTGGTTTCCTTGCCACTTCTTCATCATATATTTTAATTTGATTTAGTGTAGGATTCTCTAAAAGTGGAGTATAATTAAAATCACTCTCATCAATCTTATTTAGATTCAAGGTTTTTAAATATGATTTCATTTTGATGGCCTAATGAGTGATAATTTTCTCCATTGGAAATATAGATAGAAAGAGAAAAATTATTTAATGCCATTGCACAAAGGTTGAACACTCATAAAAATTTTACTCTATCATCATTTGCTCATAAAACCCCTAGAGCTTTGATGCAACATTTGTAACACACCACTCTCATAATGCATATTCCCGAACGTAATGATAATATTCGAGAATATACTCTATAGGGATGGTACATTAAGACTATCGAAATAACATATTACAAACTTTTTACGCATCAGACATATCTTAAGCAACTCATATTTCATTTGGGCCCATTTCAATATAAACATATTCAATCAGAAAAGTCATTACATTTTAGAATTTGTGTTTACATAATACAACAGTTGTGTAATGCATTGCTTAATGTAAATTAAGTGAAGGCATATGCAGTTGATAACTGATCCAGACCCCTAACTCATGCTCATGTGCAGTGGCTGAACTCTAATTAGTCTAATTAGATAACTCCTTTGAATCTGAAAAGCCACATTGCAAATTTTATAAGTTTTGTGAACTCAATGAGTGAACCATCATTGATGATCTCACCCAAGGCAAATACATAAATCACATATTTAACAAGTATTCATTCAAAACATGTATAATCCAAATACTCATATTATCATGGCACATCATATTATCATCGCGAATTCAGAACCATACAGGTCCTTATACAAATGCAGATGCATATGAGACTCTAGATTCGTTATTATTATTATGATCGAGTGCCTTTCGCATACGTATACAGATATTGGTCCATTGGACTTATTCAGAACAGAATCACGAAACATAGCTCTACATGTAGAAATCGAAATCACGAAGCAAAGCTCTATGTGCAAGCACTATCATACTGACTACTCCAGTCACAATGCCTTTATCTGTGTATGAAATTTATAAAATGCATCAAATACAAAATATGCCATCTATAACAGTCACATATGATGCATAGTCAAAATCTCATAGTCATCGGACCTAAATCCGGCATTCAACTTTTATTGAGAATATAAATATCATTCACCATTTCACAACAATTAGAACACCTCCAATACATTCCCGAATATTAAACTCCTCGGACCTTAAGTCCGGAATTCATAAACAAGTCACAATTAATTAATAATTGGAAATTAAACAAATTCAATCAATCCTAGGAAAATCATCTAGGTTGACTCACAATACGCTCCAATATGCTATTGCCTAAATGGTCTAGCAATTTCTGACCGATGTCCAATGCACTCCTCTATATCATACAAAACACATTGACATATATCACACTTTTGCATAAATGTATACGTACTCCTTTATACACATCTATGTATAGAAAATATGCACAATGCATGTTCAATCACAATCCCAAATATCTTATTGTGATTCTTATCACCATATCTTTCATATGTCAAACCCTCATATATATAGTTTGCACTTAGGGTTTGGACCATAATAAAACAATGTGGAACTAATTTCGTAACCCACTTGATCATTTCAGATTTTTCTAGCAACATACTTTTGGGCCAACTTTGTATGATCATTCTGATAAGGTAAATGTCATAATTAGGCAACACTTCCTTCTAAAACGTTGTTCTCCAAAGTCTTAAGCTTCTAATGATAGCAAGATCATTCAATTTGTTTCAGTAATCCAAAATTTGTACCCCAAATATTTCTGATTGTTCATAAATTAAAACAACATTATGTAATCAACTTGAATTCAAATTCAGGAATTCTAAAGATAGAGTTAAAATTCAATCTCTTTAGACAATGTGTAGCCCTATGTCTCTAGTTTACTCCAAATCAAAAATCATTCCATTAAAATAACTAAAAAACAAGTTATGCCTAAAATACCGAAGCATGTTCAATGATAATACTCCAGTCATGAAGTTTTAGAATTATTGATCATTTTCATCCCAATATAATCAATCAATTCCAATTCAATCAATCAATCTCTTTCAATAAATTTTAGATAGTTATCATTTTTTGTGGAGATGAGGATCAATGTGTTGTGCGTCTATTTGTTCAAGAATCAAGTCATTTGGATATTGGGTGAAGAAGTTATAGTAAATTGAATGACAGATGTTCAAAACCAATTGTTTTTCAGAAAATTCGCAAGTCACGATCGTGTGCTTGTATGGTCGCAACCCGCACCTTCATCAGTGAAGTCGCAATCGTGCAGAAACACAATCACAATTTGCAACTTAATCAGTGAAGTCGCGATCATGCCAAAGAACGATCGCGATTCGCGACCTTCATCAGAAGAATCACGATTGCACAGAAGTGCGATCATACTTTCTTCTCTTCTTCCAAATTTACGAAACACAGGTCTTCTTCTCTTTTTCAAATTTCTTCTTCCATTTCTAACTTATATTTCCATTATGTTCTCCACTTTGCGACTCCCATTACAGCTCAAAATCATCCACAACAGACCAAAATTTAAGATTAAACTTAAACATCAAAAATCCAATTCTCATACTTTTAAATTTTAGTTTATGCATGTTTTCTCTTTCTACTTTCATCTGATGCATTTTCCCACCTTTCTACACTTTCATTTCATCAAAACCCATCATTTTATCAACTCTATACCATGACCTCACCAAATCTTCATTTCATATCATTAAACTCATTTAAATTCATTTCTATTAACACTCCACAGGTTCACGCATGAATAGTAAAAACAACCTATACATATTCTTGCAACTCTTTCAGAATTTTTTACATTTTCTTCAATATAGATTTTCATCTAAAACAGAACCTATATCTAGTTTTCTGCACTTGTTTAATTCTCATTAAACTCAGATTTTCATGACCTTAAGTACACTTTCCACACAACATCAATTTGTCATATTGTTCATATAACTCATTCATCACTATCAACACTGAATTGCTGCTTATCCATCTCTTACATGCATTCATTTCCAACCATTAAATCATCATCTAAAATTATTTTATAGTACTCAGTAAATCTAAAAACACAACTTACTTGATGCAACAAGCTTTCGGTAGTGTGAGTGAATCGAGTGTACAGAGTAAACAACTCGTGTTTCGATGTTGGTAAACAAGAAGAGAATTTTTAAACAACGCTTTCAGTGAAGAGACAAACAACAGAGGACGCCATACATTACGTGGCCATATTGCATGTAGTACATGTGTCACTATTCAATACTGCCACAAGTCACAATTTTAATTGGTCCGTTATTACAACATTTTTTCCTAGTCTAAAAATACTCCAAATTTCCATAAATTCACCTAAAAATTTCCAAAATACCCGAAATATACCAAAATTGTAAAATCAATGTTAATAAACCCTATTTAGATTTTCAAGACAATAAAATCCACAATTCTCATTTATAAATCAATTTTACCTAGAAAATGTCAATGAATGCATGTGCAATTATATTAATGTACAAAACTCATTATTCACGTGTATGTGTATGCCACATTATTCATAAGTATGAATTATGCTTCCTAATTTCTCTATAATTTCTCATATTCCCTGTTCTTGCCTTAACATGGGTAAAGAGATGCTACAATTTTCCCCTCCTAAAATAAATTTCATCCTCAAAATTTTTATCTAATTGATAAAAAGGCAGGGGTATGGTTTCATCGTATGCTCTACCGTTTCCTATTAGCTTCATCACTCAAATAATTTCTTCCACTTGACTATAATCAATGCAATCAATTGGTTTTCTAGTTACTTATCCAAATATCACACTATCTTGTCTATTTCCTCAGTATATTTCAGATTACTCACATTTTCATTTCCTGTGCCAACAATACATCTTAGTCAGATTATATCAATATTTCTTAACATACTCACATATCACAGTTTATGTATTTAAGACATCTTTGTTGGTGTTACAAACTCATATGTTAATGGTCCTATTCTTGCAAGAATTTATATGAACTAAGTTATGTCGGGATTAGCTAATACTTTTTTCCCAATCTGAGCACAAACCTTGGCCAAGTGATACTCTCATAATTAATTCATTTTTTTCTTGATAATTTACATCTCTTTAGTGTTGATACACTTAACTCATATATCTATCTCATTTTATTCCACATCCTTGGTGTTGTTCCACCTAGTTCATTCATCTTTCTTGAATTATTTAATTTCTAATACACATTAATTTCAGTTATCATCAACGTCTCCCATCAATTATGGCCTTAAACTTTTTTAGGCCTTATTAATCCAAATATAAAGGTGGTTGACTCTTTCTATTGTATAACACCTCATATGATATTTTAATGATATCATTGTGATATTGATTGTTATGCTTCAAGTCAGTTAAAACTAAACATTGATCTCATGTTTCTATGAATATCTGTAAGCATATCTCTAACAGTTAAGACTACTGGCAAGAATTACATGTAGTCACTTGTTTTCACATCCATACATCAAAAATTATTTTGTCATATTCCTACTAAGATGTATAGCATAAGTTATTATTTGTGCTTTCTCTAACAATCTTTTAGTCAATCATCTTTATTGTGTACACAAACTTCATAGTACAATGACGAGGTATTATTTTCCTATTCAAACTCAAAATTCGGATTCATTATCAATTTTCAATTTCCTCAGTAAGATTCATAAATTATGAATCCTCAATTTGGGCTTTGCTAATCTTTTCATGTGAAATTGATTTTAAATTTGTTAGCTAATAGTACTTTGATTTGCCCTAAATTTAACTCAATATTCTATGCTCTTCATCGCATTATATTTAATAACCACAATATTTGAATTTATGTTATTCTCTTATTGAATTTTCTGTTCAAGCGACAGATATGTACACTAGTTTTACTAAGATAGTACTCATTTGTACAATCATAGTCCTTCAATACTTCTATCTATTATCTTAGTCTCGTATAAAATTCTTTTAAACTTAGTAAGTATTGATCTGTAAATTTATATATAAATCCGAATTGATTCACTGTATATATAATATCTCCAAGCTTATAAGGCAATGGCTATTTCAACAAATTTCAAATCACGTATCAAAAATTCAACTCATGAGACCTTAATTGTCTCTATACATACAAAATCAATTTATTAAGTTGCAAAAAATTGCATCTTAATTTCTAATGTGTAACATCGTTGTATATTACAAATCTCCAAATTCGTTATTATTTGTTATGATTGACTGCCTTTCAGATACAAATAAAGATAATGTCCAGTAGGCTCAGTCAGAAACAGAAATCACATAGCAAAGCTCCACATGCAGAATACTGAGTTTAAAGCTCTTTCAGTCTGGCTATTCTAATCGTAACACCTTTATTAAAATATGCATTATATGAAATGCCTAAAATAATAGAATATGCTACATATAGCTTTCACGTTAATACACAAACATAATTTCATATTCATTCAAAACCACAGATTTTCTTAATTAATCATAATATTCTTTTCAACTTTTTAAATACATTTGAGATACCTTCTATGATCATAGTCACTATTTGATTCAATTTTGTTTGGATCACTTTAATCTTCAATACCATAATATTGTCAGGGTATTGTTAACTCCAACAGATATAACCCAAATTTCCTTATGTAATTTATTCCTCAATGAAGTAAAATTATCTCATGTTATTTTTGGTTTCCCAATTGACTCATTTTCTCAAATGATTTTCTCCATTCATTCGATTTCCTCTGATTTCACATTGACTTATTGCAATGTCGAACCATTCTTACTAGTTTCTCCACTTAATTCAATTTATTCACAATCTTAACTTCTTGTGTTGGTAACACATTCAACAAATCCAATTTTGTATCCCCTGAACATATTTACATATAGTGTAATGTGGGCCTAAGTTCTCCTTACATTAGTAAGAGTGTTGCCTCAAATTCAAGAATCCAATAACATAGTTGGATACGTTACATCAAACAAAATGCATTCACTCTCAGTAGCATATTCTACATCTTATGCTTGAGTCTTAGATAGGAATAGAACTCCAATTTTCACTTTTAATTTATTTCATTTTCGTTTATTCTTAAACGTAAACCATCTGGTCTACTTAACCTTATTCCATGAAATTCTTCTTCCAAAGATGATTTCTTACTACTATCAACTATATTGTTCATCTATCCCTATCAATCAATTATTCCCATTATTGCTTATCAGGCATTCTTAGTACCTCAAAAATATCAGTTTCAACTATTCATAATATCTTAATAAGATTAATTTATGTCATAACTTATATGATCAGAATATCCTTTATAATAAAGCTCAGTGAAGCATTAAGCAAATCCATTTACTCTTATACCTTGATATATACCATCAAAATCGTTACATCTTATCTAGAGATGTATTTAAGATACTTCACTAATTAATAACTTATCCTCAGGATATCTTAATCTCATTTGATTTAGGACAACATTTCTTTTTTTGCAACTATCCTCGATCGTGGGGACTATGCCACAATCGTGCCCTTTTTATTTTTCCTCGAATTCATCACACATAGTAACATCATTAACAATCTCAATCTATCCTTGATTGATCACTATAAGTACATTCTTGCATTACTCTATTTCATCTTAGACTTTGAACTATAGGGACTATGACTGACAAATATTCATATATCATAGATTGCTTCCTATATCAGCTCCACCCATATAATACTTATGTGCTCGATTCTATCACTTTCATGGTGATCCCATTATTAACTATGTGCTCACAAAATAACAAATTAACTTAAACGAGACAACTTTTACATATGTCACTCTTCCAATTACCATTATATCATCATACATACGTATATTCACTATCAATTCAGAATTATAGATAAATAATTATCCTAGAATTCTGATCTTAATTCCACTAACATATTTTTATAGTGGATCATAACTCTTGTCATAATAATCAACAACCAGTTTAGTTCCAAGTTCATCTTCTTAGGATCAAATTTTTTTTATTTGATTATCTTTGTATACTTTAATCTCATCATTTTCACTTATTTCTCTATTTTCCTCAACCAATCCACGATAATATATTCACATCTATATCACAGTCAAGGATATATATTACCACAGTACAGTACTAATGTTGTATTCTATAGTACATCCACCAATATGAATGCGTTGAGTCATTATTTATCATATCTAACTGTATACTATTTCCCATTTCTACAAATCCACAAACTTTCATTTTCTCACATTCACATTCAAATAGATCATTATTCTTCCCACTACTTCCATCAGTTCAAACTCTTAACAAATGCTCATATATGTGAGTCATATACATGCAACTCAGACTAAGGATCAGTTGCTACAGCTTGCTATGACATTACTAAATACATGTAACTTGACACGTATTTCGAAAAAAGCTCATGTAAAATATTAAATCTGGGCTCTGATACTAAAACGTAACACACCACTCTCATAATGCATACTACCGAACATAACGACGATATTGGAGAATATACTTTATAAGGATAGTACATTAAGACTATCAAAATAACATATTACAAATTTTTCACACGTCAGACATATCTTAAACAACCCATATTTCATTTGGGCCCATTTCAATACAAACATATGTAAGTGTAAGTCGACTTGTGCATTGTGTAAGTCGACTTATACCTCTACGATACTGACAAGTCGACTTGTATATGTGATAAGTCGACTTATGCATTGTAAGAGTGTTAGAGTAGTGCCCTAAAGACAATCCCCTTTAGCGCGTTTTGTAC
>JANIHY010000210.1:70318618-70334293 GCA_027479065.1 Erythroxylum brevipes
ATCGTGAATATTAAGAAAAGAGTCCATGACCCCTCCACCATGCTGAGGGGCATTCTTTAATTAACATTATACTTAGACGTCATCTTCACCTTCTTTCGAGTTATCACTTACAGTCTGTTCAAGGTTTCAAACTCAACAATGGCTGCTAAACACGATGGTTGCTTCAGCTACCACTAAAGTTTTATATCATGCGATTGATATTTTTGTTAAAAAAGTGGAATAATTGACATAACATCACCAAGCCCTTGGCTGAACAAAGGCAACTACTACGTACAGATGGTCATAGACAAAGCTATTAAACCGTTTTAACATGGAGCGGTAACTTAAAGCCTAACTAGGACTTCTAAAGAAACGATTGAAGACCAGTTGAACCAGCTCAAATTAAAGATTCTAATTTGACGACAACTTTATTGCTCAATGGGGTAAGTTTGATGGAATATTATATATAACTTATCAAATTAAAGATGTGATGTGAATATTCTACAAGGACTTGGGATGATTATAAAGAGTTGTTGATAAGAATATTATATAAAAGTTGTGATGAAAGAAAACAAGTTAAAATGTAAATTAGTGATATGGGGCCACTATGCTGACAATATGAGTATAGTTACAATAAATTATGTTGTGAAAAAATATATATATTTTTTCACAGTTTCGAGTTTCGACCACATTTCACAATAACCTATGAGTAAACTGAAGCGTCACTTCTCCGGAAAGCATGGGGTTGGAGCAGATTATTAGTTTTTACGCAGCGTGTGCGGGTGAGTGGAGTGATTGCTGGAAAGTCCTGAGAGTCCATGCCCTTGGAAATGGCATCCATGGTCATGCTCATTAACAAAGTCATACCATCATGCCAACAGGAGGAACTAACCGTATTATGTCAGGTTTAGTGGGTTAGTTGATGGTTTTGAACAGATCAAGACAGCATTTTTCCTTTTCTTTACACATGTAATTAACCAACGCGGCAGCAGAAATTGAAAGCATTCTCACTAATCTTCTAACCGCTTAGAAGAAAAGAACACCTTACAGCAGTGCACAGGAGTTGTGTTATAATGAAAAATATCATTGAATAAAGCAATATTATTTTCTCAAGGTTGTGTTTTTCTGTGATATCTCATCTTCAAATGGGTTGACTTTACAAGTGTGCAGCACACACGAAGATAAGAATCTTTTTCTTCTTTCTGTTTTTTTGTTTTGGTTGAAAATAAATCAAGTGAATCTCTTTGCTTTGCTGCAGAGTGCAGACATAAAACCATAAAGAAATGAAAGGGTATATACCAAAGTTAGCAGCCAGAGAAAGAAAATAAGAAAAATATGGTTGTTTGTGAATGAGAAGATCCAGCACGCGCAGTTTGAGAACAGAATTTTTATTTATGGAAAGTAGACAGAGAAAACCTTCTCACTCCAAACTTCACTGCATGTATAGATAATTACTAGAATCTCTCACCATACACATACACAAGCTGCTCCTTATGTTTCTTCCTTTTCGGCCTGGAACAGGAAATCATATTCAACTTGATATTCTTCCCAAAAACCTTTGCTGGTTATGCAATATTACGGTTTGCTTTATGCAAGGCATATTTCAGACGACCAGTGTCATTTTCAAGAATTGCTGTAAAGTGAGGTATTCTTCTCCTTTTTTTTTCTCTTTTATCAAATGTTTTGAGTTCTCGTCTTTGTGTTGCTATCTTTATGCTACTTTTTGCCATGATTTATGGCTGTAAGTGGTTTGGATTTAGTGTTGGCTGCAAGAAATGGGTGGGGTTGCTTCTCTTATCCTTTTTTCAGTAGCTCTTTTCTGTTATGATGATACTATCGACGTTTCAGCTGCTACTTCGTTTCCGTTTGTTTTCTGTAATTGTTTCCTGTCTGATCCAAAACTTGCTCGGCGCTGATAAATTGTATTTTTCCGTGCAGCATCACTGAGTTTTAGTTCATTAAGATTATGGATAAAGGACTTCTTTTTATTTGTTAACATAAATCGTATCAGTTCTAAATAAAAACAAGTAGGTTTCGTCCTCTGAAATGGATTTCTGGTTGCAGTTGACAAAACAATATTTTGTTGACGATGTTTCTGCAAGTGGGGCATATTGGATTTTCAGATACAAGCTATAGCAATCCTTCCTGGAAGTTCCTCTTTTTATTTTTCATCTTTACTGTTCTTTTGTGCTTTGGGTCATGATAATATTTACGATTGAGTCTGATAGGCTTCATTAGATGCAAGTTTTGAAGGAAGGTGAAATATGGATGATGGGACGCCTGCACCTGAGTCTAAGTTCGAGACTTTCTTCGGTACGACCATGGATTTAGATTTCATGGATGAACTTTTGGATGATGGATGCTTGTTGAAGGTTGTTGATGACTTCAACTTTTCACACCAAGTTGCCCTTTCAACCTCCGATAGAGATCCATCTCAATATTGTCCTTCTGTGGAGGCCAACATAGGTCAAGCAGCCTGTGAAGGAACGATAGAGAAGCGTTTCCTTGAGAACCCACATGAGGAAGGTGGTCAAATAGAGGAACACGATGAGGCTGAAACTCAAATTTGTGCGGCTGCCAGTAATTCCATATCTTTGGTACAAAACAAGAGTTCTGGGATAATTGAATTGGGTAGCAGATTGTGGATTGAGCCGAGAGCTTATCCAGGACCATCTTCTTCTGTAAGAGAGAGATTAAAACATGCTGTTGCACGGTTAAGAGATTGCACCAAGGATAGAGATGTCCTCATTCAAATATGGGTGCCTATGAAGAAAGGTGGGAAGAGTTTTCTTACTACCACTAATCAGCCATACATACTTGATCCCCAATGCAGAAGTCTTGCTAGTTACAGAACTGTTTCAAAGACTTACCAATTCTCAGCAGAGGAGGACTCTAAAGACTTTATTGGCTTGCCCGGTCGGGTTTTCTTGAGGAAATTACCAGAGTGGACGCCGGATGTTCGGTTTTTCAGTAGTGAAGAATACCCCCGCAAAGATTATGCAATGCAGTACAACATTGGTGCCTCTCTTGCTGTTCCGGTGTTTGAATCAGGCAGCTGGACTTGCTTGGGGGTTGTTGAGGTCATCACAACCAATCAACAAATTAATTATCGTCCAGAGCTTGAAAAAGTCTGCAAAGCTCTTGAGGTCTCTCCTTTTTTGTCTTCTCCATCTTGCTGTCTACATGTCTTGGAAAAGTTATCTATAAGAGCTGTTAACTGAAAATATCTATGGTGACATGTAAATATATGCTTTACCTTTTTGTCTGACAACGCTGCATACTTCTTGGACTTAAATATCTAGTCTTCTTATTGATGAATTCATAGATTTGAAATCATCCAACGTATTTTTCCTGATTCTTTGAATTCTTGGTAACCACAGATACATTAGCATTTTGTAGATATTCAAAATTTTGTTCTTCTCATTTGCATGGTGAACTTTGGCATCCTATGATTTCTCTTCTATGGCACTTAAAGTCCTGATGTTTTGTTGGAGACTCTTTTTCATTTTCCTATTGGTATCAATATCATGGAGCTTAGAGAATTTCTTAAAAGAAAAGCTCGCGATCATTCACCTTTTTGTTCATTCAACTGTCTGCCAAATATTTTTGGCCATTCTTATCTGACAATAATGTGAATGCATATGCAGGATGTTTATCTGAGGAGTTCACATGACTTCTGTCCTCCAAGTGTAAAAGTGAGTGGACAACTTTTTCCAATAGAGTATGTTGTCATAATTTATGACATAATAATACTGAGGCCAGAGGTGTGCTCAATTCCTGATCACAGGTTTGCAAGGAATTCTGCCAAGCTGCAGCTCCTGAGGTATCAGAGATTCTGGGATCTGTATGCAAGACTTACGGGTTACCTATAGTTCTTACATGGGCCCCGTGTTTCCAGCAAGGTAAAGGAGGATGTCGGCATTTTGATGAGAACTATGCTCATTGTATTGCCACTGTTGATTCTGCTTGCTTTGTAGCTGATAAAGACCTTCAGAAATTTCATCTGGTGTGCTCTGAGGAGTACCTCCTTCGAGGCCAAGGTATTGTTGGAAGAGCTTTCATACTAAACAAACAGTGCTTTGCACCTGATATTACATCATTCAGCAAGACAGATTACCCTTTCTCTCACCAAGCGAAGATGTTTGGTTTGCACGCTGCTATGGCAATTCCACTACAAAGCTCCTCTTCCGGATCAGCTGATATTGTCTTGGAGTTATTCTTCGCCAAGGAATGTCGAACTACCGAAGAACAATTGCGGATGCAGAAGTTATTGCCAATTGCAATACAACATGCTTGTCAGAGTTTGCACGTCATTATGGAGAAAGAGCTTGAAGAAGATGTTAACTTGAAAACCATAGTTCCTTCCAGTGAGAAGCAAGAAACTCAACCAATATTATATTCATCATCAGAAGATCCTTCTCAAAAGGAATTATCTTGGATCTCCCAAATGATGGATACTCAACAGAAAGGTAAAGGTCTCTATGTCTCATGGGACTGTCCAAAAGAAGAAACTAAAGATGAATTCAAGGTGACGACTCAGAAGGAATTCTACCATAAGCAGTCACAGTTCCAGCAATGTATACAATCTTCTGACTTTGAAGGAACAAATAGTTGTAAAAATCCCTCTCCCGAATCTCGCTCATCAGGCAGCCTCAGAAAATTAGCTGAGAAGAGACGGTCCAAGACAGAGAAGACAATCAGTTTGGACGTTCTTCGACAATACTTTGCTGGGAGCCTCAAAGATGCTGCTAAGTGTATTGGTGGTAGGAGAATACTTGTCACCATTGAAACTTGGATATTAATTCTTCATTCTTTTTTCAAGTAAATACTATTCATTGACAAACTGGAAACTTTATCATCGAGTAAAGAAGCAAAAGCTATAGATTAATGGAGAAACTTAGTGCTTTGACTTGATCTCACTCGTATATTTTACTGTAGATATCTTTCTTCTAATCCTGAAAACCTGGGGTATGCATCCATCATATGCAATTTATGGCTTATAACTTATGACAAAGTTTTCTAATTTAAGCACGATAAGCCATTTCACCTTACTCGAGGTTTATATAGACTTGAATGTAACTGTTGGATGAAAAAGGGCTCAAGAGACTGTCTTACACAGTTTTTGTGGTTGCAGTTTGCCCCACTACACTGAAAAGGATATGCAGGCAGCATGGAATAACCCGTTGGCCTTCCCGAAAGATCAAGAAGGTTGGTCACTCTCTGAAGAAGCTCCAACTTGTAATTGACTCTGTGCAAGGTGCGGAGGGTTCTATTCAACTAGGGTCCTTCTATAAGACTTTCCCAGAGTTGACATCACCAAACTTGTCGCAGAATAGTCTGTTTACATCACCCAAGGCAAAAGAAGATTTGAATCAACCCAACCCTCCATGTCAGAATGCTTCAAAATCCCCTTCCTCCTCGTGTAGTCAGAGTTCTGACTCAAGTATCTATTATTTCAGTGGAGCAGAACAGCATATCACCACCAATGATGCCCTAACGGTTAGGAATGCTGTAATGGCAGAAGAAACAGGTATTGATATAAAGAGAACGCACAGTGAGGCAGAATTACAAGTCCTAAACCGTGAAGAACCAAAATTTCTTTCAAGATCCCAAAGCCATAAAACCTTAGGTCGCCGTCCAAGTCTTGAACCTCAGCTCCCAATCACAGAAACTAGAGGGCAATGTTCAAAAGATGTGGGTGTCCTCAAAGTTAAAGCCACATTTGGAGAAGACAAAGTTCGTTTCAGCTTGCAACCAAATTGGGGTTTCAGGGATCTGCAACAAGAGATTCTGAAGCGTTTTAATCTAGGAGATGGCTCCATAACTGATCTCAAGTACTTGGATGATGATCATGAATGGGTTCTTCTGACATGTGATGACGATCTTGAGGAGTGTAAGGACATATATAGATTGTGTGGGAGCCACTCAATCAACATGTCTCTTCATCAAAATTCTCAACCGCATACTGGAAACTCATTTGGCAGCAGAGGGCTGATGTAATAGAATTAGAAATTTCTTATGGATGCAAGCAATCTATCATCAGCTTGTGTGTGAATGGCAAGACATTTTGATGGGATGATTTACAGTTTCATAGTAGAAACTATAGTTTTGTTCAATTATTTCTCAGCTAAGGACGATATGATTCCTACATCAGACTCTCAGAAGTCTGAGTAGGTCCTGCTTACAAGAACATGAGTACTTAAAAAAGACTCACTTTTCAAAAGTGGGAACACGATCACCAGAGGCGTGTATTTTCACTCATGGCCTGAATAATGATAGGTAGTATAAGATGTCTGAACTGCCGATTTGGGACTTCAAACAAAACTGTTGGCGTCACCAGTTAGGGAGTGAAGACAGACAAATTTCTTGAAGGCACACTTGGACAGTGAAATGGATGCCTTTTTTCTTCGGCAGCTAATTATTTTTGAAATGTATTGGGAGTTGAGTTTGCCTTCATAATTGGATTTCACAGGGCATCAAAATCGACATTAAAATAATTCTAATACATAACATCGTAGAATTACATCCAAGAGTCAGCTAATATTGTATGTCCTGAAAAGAGAAAAAGGGGATGAAGTTGCTTGCCAAACAACCCGATTGATTTAGTTTGGAGGAAAACAGGAAACATGAGAATGGAGTAATTCTATCCCCTCAAACAAGTTAGTTAAGAGACATAAGATAATGACTGGATGGTTCTTTACAGAATGCCCTCCCCATGTGTCCATACAATTGTAAGGAGGGACTAACATCAGACATCAGACAATTGCAACGCTTTGATCGTAACAATATGCTTTGAACGAGTGTACTCCCCCTTTCTCTGTTTATAATCTCACGACATAGGTGTAGAGTCTTTGATGCTGACACTTGCTCAAATTGTGTGACTGGTATAACAAACAACACAAAATCAGTCATCAAAAGAGAGAGGGAAATAATAGAACGTTCTTACATTTACAGAAAGTAGCCACATTTTGTACATCAGAAAACTAGAAGCTTACATGACAGCACCAATCAGCTTTCCAGAAACTGTGCCGACGAAGAAGGCTCATCTTCTTGTTTGTCAAAGACAACACATCTCATTGGTGGACCAATCATGCTAAGTACCACCTGCAAGCCCCATAAGCAAACGCCACATAAGTATGTATGCAAGTATGTTACTGTTCAATCATATTTAGTTTTAGTATTTTCATGACTCCCATCAATATTGTTAAGGTACTCACCCCATCAACCCAGGTATAAAATGGCTCAGTAATACTCGGACATGATTATGATAATATGATGATATAAATTACTTACAGGTAGAAACACCAGCCCATGCAAGAAACCAATAAGCACCAGTGCCAGGTACATTTGAAAGTAATATACCTGCAAGGTCAAGAGTCTAGGTTTTTACATCCTAAATGATGGGAAATTTATTTCTAGGAAAAAAGGGTAGGTGAAGAGACCACAAAAATTTCTGATCTTGAGAAGCAAAGGACAATAACTCCAACAAGCTTTGTGAGAGTAATCCCGCTGCGATGCAAAATGTAAAATTATCATCACAAGATAACCATCAAGTAGTATGAATAGTACAAAGCTATTATATGCATGCTGGCATGTATGATAGGAATTAACTTCATCAGGAAACTGTTGTAGAAGATAGTCAAGAATCATTCAAAAATGCCTGTGAAGCAAACAAGGAACTCCAAAGAAAAGTATGGTTATAGACAACCTGAAGACAGAAGCTCCCATGGTGCTCAAAGCCTCTTTTGCTCTTTGGTTCCTGTCCCCACGGCTTATCTGTGAATATGCATATTTGGGTCTTAGCTAAGCAGAAAATGCTACCAAATCAAAAGGAAAAAAGGTCATATCGCCCAATGGCAGTCCAAGGGCTTCATGGAAAATCAATGTTAGAGTGATGATTCATGTGCCTCCTACAGGGTAACGAAAAAGGATCCACCTACATTCTTCTTGGATAATAGCCCCATAAAAGAGCCAACACATTTAGGATAAGATCTGACAACTAGAATGAAAGAATCTCATACCCAGCTTAACCTAGCTTTTGTATCCACGAACAGAATTAATAAACAGAGAGGAGTACTTCTGAACATAAATAAGGAATCGATACTAACCATGAAGGCATGTCCTATGTGCACACAAAACTCAACAGCTATTCCTATAGACATTATAAGGTTGACAACAGAAACTGCATTCAGTTGGATATCCAGAATTGCCATTATTCCCTGAAAGATTCAACAATCAAATATTTAGGTCTTTATCAACAGAAAATTTAGATTCCGAGTGCTATGACATAAATGCATGGATGCAAAAAAGTAGGATTCAAGAAGATTCTCATTTGAACGTGCATGTGAAAAAGTGAGATGAATCATCATTTTGGTCATACCATTAGATCCACAACTATCATCAGCAAAACAAGCAGAATGATGACTGAATTCCAAAGACTGCATTCACGGGGAATCGAAGTAGCCAAATGGAGCCAAATGGAAAGTAAGTCAATTAAAAAGTTCAAAAGAGCAGTGCCAAAACTGAAAAAGTTATATTTAAAGTGATAGATATCTAAACCTGGAAGTGATAACCACACAGACAACGAATATAGTGCCTGCATAAGTGTCAAATCTGGTATTCAAAAGCTTATCCAAATATTAATACAATACAACAAAATAAATGAAGAACAAGATTAGATCAAGATAAATCATACAAGAATCCTCTGCCTATGAGTTTTCTATTTTGTTTTCTTTTGGGGAAAAAGGGCATAATTGGGGAGTGAAGGCAGGATGCAGATACATACATAGATATAGAGATAGAAAGAGAGAAGGTGGGTGGGGGTGTCTGGGGGAAGAAAGGGAATTAAATAAGAGATTCAAGATCCAAATTTTATCTACAAAGTAGTGACACTAACCAAGTGCAATAGCAACGTTGATTAAAGCTATCCTCCAGATGTCCAGATATTGCTCAAAGAAGATGTAAAAAACAGAATAGGGAAAGATATTCATCTACAGCAAAAAAACAAAAAAACAAAAAAAAAAGCATAAATATCAGCAGCTGAACAGGATTCACAACTGAGTGGAGCAAAAGTTAACAATAGCACATCATTTTCCTCAGGAGTGCACTTTGGCTGTAGAAACAAGTCAAGCCGTTGCAATCTAATATTGAATAGGAAAGATCAATAATACAAAAACCAATTTTCTAGTTATAACCCGCTCTAATGTACATAAAAGAGAAGAGAAGAGCCGATCAAAATTTTCAAAGACTTAAAATATATTAAAAGCAGCATGGAAGTTTTAGAAACAATAACATCATATTCTCAAACTCAAACCTTCAGAGAATCAGAAACTTTGGAGCTGAATTCTCGTGCAGCTTGCATGGCACTGACATAGTCTCCCTAATAAAAATGGCAGTTCAATCATCCGGTAAAGGGTCATTCAACAAATCTCATGCATGTGTTAAATGCCAATTATCAATTCATTATTCATTATATTTGTCACCATACTTGTTTGTTGAGCGGTGTGTGATACGTACGGAATTCTGATGCTTTTATAACACCACTTTCATAACCTGAAAAAAAATTCATAGGAAAAGTTATCAATAGGATATTACCTAGTGGAGGAAAAAATGTCAATCTCTCTACCATGTAGATCCACGCTGCTTGTGTAAGCTCCATGACCGCCTTTTGCACAATCAGCAGATGGTAAAGCATTGAGAAACCAGGGGAGCTTCTCCCTAAATTGCACTGTAGTTGGTCTGTTGTTAACCAAATCAGAATGGTGGAAGCACTGGCATCAACCTTAGATGTTAGATCTTGACAGATAATATGACACAAGCCACCAAAGAGTAGTCTTCTTGTTACAGTCAGCAGTGGAGATTTAGACCATACTCATTCTGTGGTTTGTGCCAATACTAGGTGGTAAACAGATATATACAAATAGAGCGAAAGACTACCGTTGTACAATCTTTGCAAACTCCACTAAAACCGCAAGGACCTTCATCAGGTGAACAGCAAGGAGGCTGAAAATACAAACTTTTGCTTAAGCTAATAGTAGAACAGTTTACAACAGACAACAAACAGACATAAGAATGAGTAAATTTTAAGTTCAACCGAGCAAATGATCAGTCACAGTACATCTTGTTTCATGACTATTAATCCTCGATAGAACTGAAAAAAGGATTTTTAACTGCTATCTTGTCAACAAAAGTGCAGATCAAGAAGTGGAAATCTGGAAAGAAAAATTATCCAAGCCAGAAAACCAAAACTGAAATGCTAGTGATATTGAGGTTGAAAAAGCATATAATAGAATCGGGGAGGATATGCCTACTTAAGCACCTACCTGGTCATCTGGCGGACAATAAGTTCCATTGAAAAATTTACGACAGCACCCAAATGCCTCTGGTGAGATCCATACAAGAAAGTCATCAAGCCATGAGGCAGCAGGCTTAGCAATGTAGCTTGACTCTGGAACTAGTGAAGCTCTTGATATCTGTGGCATAAGGGAAGTAAATATTAGCATCATTATCATCTGATAATATCTTCTTTTTTTTTTTGCAGTAACATATACAGCTTCAATTATAGCCATTTTTGTTCTTGTTTATTGTTTAGTAGACTAAATTATTCCTGCTCATTTCAACTCAATAAATGATGTCACTGAAACTATGATAAAATATACTAGACATAATATTCAAGCATGCTCACAATGACACCCAAAAAATGTGGCAATTTCAATGTAATAACATGATATCGCTTGGGGTATTTGGAGAAGTTAACCTCTTACAAACTCACACCAATAAGCAGAAAGAATGTGCAGACTGGTATCCAATCAGGTATTGCAGTATGCTAAACAATCACAATACCTCATTTAAAAGCGAGTTTGAATCACACTGGCTGATGGAGCATAACTGGTTTGTATGTCTTGATTCCAAGCTAAGTTGGTAGCCATTTGGAAGGACAAAAGGATTAGAACAGTGAATAACATGAAGTTAATTGTTTACTATAGGTTATTAAATTAAACAAAAGAGAACAGGATAATTTACTAAAGATCAATAACAAGAAATTTACTACAGATGAATATTCTGTGACAAGGCCCCCCAAAGAAGAAAAAGTGGCCAACCAAAGTGTACCATTTCCCAACTGCATACTACTTGGACAGGCTTTGGTGTTAGACACACCTGATCAATTAACAAAGGTTTTCTATTTTATCTCAACAACTAAGCCATTTGTCAGCTCCAAAATATCAAGAACATTTTCCCCACTTCAATAGCTTGCATTTCCTCATTTCAAGTAGTCAGCCATATTTGATATACTCTCTCAAGCAGCATAACTGAAGCTTGCTAAAGATAAAACCCAAGTATTGCACTGCCTTAATCTGTTTGCAGACACATTAACAGCAAAATTTCAAAGATAAAACAACTCTCCAAAATCTGTTTATATTCATAACACGAAATGTTTGAATGCAAAACACAAGGAGGGAAATTCACGACAACCAACAACCTGAAATCCTATTGATTCCCAATACCAACACTGAAAAGCATAGGCCTTTTTTATGTTTGATGTAAAGCAGAACTTTGAATACGCTGGATTGATGGAAAAAGAGTAGTGAGGTGACATCAAAATTAGTACCTGTAATTATAGTCCTTGACAACAAAATATAGGGGAGGGCCAACTCTGAGATATTCAGAAACATTATTAAAATAACCCTGCGAATGAGCATGATAGTTAGGTGCCAAGTATCACAAAGTTTACAAAAAGAAAAAACCAGATAAAATAAATGGCCTAAACCTGAAGGTAAGAATCTCGAGGAAGGACTATCTTTTGCTCCAAACCAGAATCAAGCCTTGTACAGAGGGCCTGTACAAAACATTATCATGTCAAATGTTTTGAGGAAATGAGTATAACTTTACTGAAGAAAATATAAAAAACGAATAATAAACAGACCCAAGGGGGAACCAAATATTCTCAACTTACAATGCTTGCCAAAGCAAAGGCAACAAATACAACGACAACAGCAACTTTAACTCCCCAGAGGCTTAGAATAGGTGCATGAACTTCCTACATCAAAACAATAGGTAGGTTCTTCTGTAATTGAGGCAATAAATATATTATTTGGTCTATTGCAGATGCAAGGATTCCCAATACTAATTTTAACCCAATAAGGATTGGATACTCTTATTTTATACCTTCATATATCTACCCAACAGTCCAGGTGTTCTTTGATAGATCCCTACACTCCAAAATTGCTAGGTCAGAGCAAGTGCACACAAGTAGCAAAGACGATGTCAACAACACCTTGCCAATGGGACTAGGGAAAATGTTTAATCAAATACCTTCATGAGATTCTCCAGAAGATGAAGGAACTTTAATACATGGAAAGCAGTCAATCCTGTTATCCTCAGCTCTCCAGCAGTCAATCACAATCAGGGCAACGAAAGCAGTAACTTGCAGAAGGAAGTCCAAAAGAACAGCCAAAGCTAGAACAAGCAGATAAATGTTAAAAGTTGAAGTAAAACCGCAACCAAAAAATCTATTTGGCCATAAGTGGAAGCTTTTGAACCTGCAAACATGGAGAAAACACGGCATGCTGGCATGGGGATAAAACTACCAACGGCAAATGCCAAAATTTCAGATAAACTAGCCAGTGTAATAGATGGACCAACTTCAACCAGTGCATTACTTATGCGTTCCTCTAAGGGCAACCCTCTTGATTGCCGCTTTACAGCATGCACCAATATACACATATTGTCAACTCCAACCTGAAATTATGGGACAAGATGAACAGAAAAATTAATAAAAATAGGATAAGATGCCCTGAAATAACTGTTTCCAACTAGAGCCAATTTGTTTTTAGTTGCAGTGACCAAAATATCCCAGCACCAGACGGTCCATTGGTATAAATGCGATCAACAGCTGCATGAAATGATGCTATTTCTATCAATCATTTCATCTGTTTCGTTCATGTGGGAAAACATAATTGTTTTAGGATTTTTGCTTCTTTTTAGGATTTTCTATTTAGTTAGGATATCTCATAATCATGGAATCTAATCATCATATTTAATTAGGATATGCCACACTCGTAGGATCTCATTATTTTTGTTTCCTTTATAGTTCTTAGGTTAAGATGTGTATAATTGACTCTCTGGTACACTTGTAAACAAGAAATGCAGAAAATATTCTCTGAAATTCCAAATTTTGTCATGGTATTAGAGCTGTTAGGATCTCAATTCCTAGGAAAAATCAATCTGAGTGTCTAGGCTTCATTGCCAATAGTCTTGTGATTCTGAGCAGCTTTAATGGCTGGTGATTTTATTTCCTTTAAGCAATCAGCCTTAATTGCCTAGAGATCATTTCTTTTTCCATGGAGATGTTGAAGGTTGTAGAGACAACCACTACTGCATAATTAGAGGAACTTTTCAATAGTAAAATCCCAATGAATTGCAAAACATCCAGGCTGCATACAAGTTGAATGGAAAAAATTATTTTGAATTGTTGAGAATACCACATGTGAGTATCCCACATCGAAAAAAGAGGGGAAAGGAGACTAATATATAAGCCTAGTAGTCTACTACACCTATCGCCAATTGGTTTTAGAATAGCATCTCACTTGGGCTTGTGTGTGGTCTAACATTCCTCCCGTGTGGGCCCATAGGCCCATTGCAATTTTAACATGATATCAAAGCAAGTTTCGTCCGAATTATTAATTTCTCGATTATCCGTCTATATGTCCAATCCCAGCATCTCGGTCCAGTTATCACTACGTTTATTTCAAGTGACAACTGAATATCTAGTCTTGCATTTGAGGGGGAGTGTAGTATTCCATATTGATTAAATATGAAAATATTAAAGGTTTATAAGTGGTAAGGGTCAACTATCTAAATGACTAAATCTAGTCATTCTGGCAATGGTTGGACCCAAACTTAATTCTTGTTAATGGACTATACACTCTACTAATATTAATAATTCTAACATGGTATCAAAGCTAACGAAGAACTTGGCCTACTGTTTGCCCCGGAAGATGGCCCATCATTGAAGTTTGCATGGAGCAAATGGCCTAACAATTTTGTTTACCACAGAAGGGGGCCTATTTGACCTCAATCAAAAGTCCAGCCCTGATGAGGATTGTTTACGTTCCTCTCCAAATTGCCCAACTCACATGTGAGGGAGAGTGTTGAGAATACTCACATGTGAATGTCTTACATCGAAAAAATAGAAAAAAGAAGACTAACATATAAGCCTAGTGAGCTAATCCACCTATTGCGAACTGGTTTTAGGATGTCCTCACTTGGGATTGTGTGGTCTAACTTTCCTCGTCATGTGGGCCCATAGGCCTATTGCAAATTGAATATAAATTAACTCAACTCTTTCATGTTATACTAAAAATGAAAGGGAGGAATCTCACAGGTGTAGGGCCAAAACTAGAAGATCCTCAATTTGAAGTACAACATGAAGAAGATTCCATTATTATGGCATGACTATGGAACTATATGACAATAGAAATTAGTGAAACATGTATGCTCTTAGCCACTGGCAAGGATATTTGGGATGCACTCCAACAGACGTATTATAAGGCTAGAAACACAACCCAAGTGTACAAGGTCAAGGTCAAAACTATGTGCAAAACAAGGGAATACGATGGTTATCAAATATGCTAATTAGTTGAAATCCTTTGTGGTAGGAGCTTGACCACTACAAGGTTCTAAAAACTAAATGTCTTGAAGAAGTGGCTATTTTAAAAGGCCTTATTGAGCATGATAGACTCTATAATGTTTTGTTGGATTTTATTCGAAATTTGACCAAGTTAGAATCCAGATTCTTGGCAAGCATGAAGTTCCAAATTCTAGTGAGGTTGTGGCCTTAATTCATGGAGAAGAAGTAGATGAAACTTGATGTTTAAATCATAAAACACAGACGGCTTTGCCATGGTGGCTAAATATGGCAATAATTCAACCACAAATTTTGAAAAGCCTAGAATTGTGACAACATATGGCGTACTTATTGTAAGAAGGCATGTCATACCCGTGAAAAGTGCTAAAAACTTCATGGAAAACCTCCAAGCCTAGAGTGGGGATAGAGACAAGATCAACCAAGAAAAGATGGTAATGAAGGAATACCTCGAGAGTTAGGTGGTTTCAACCAAGCAGATGAGATGGTAAGATCTCTTATCGGCAACCTCGAAAAACCTTCAAGTACTTGTTCTTTGCCATATTTAGGTTACTTTCCTCTATTGGCTTATATGTCTCAAGAACAACTTTTGTCAACTCTTAGATTATGAATTTCGTAGCTACTGACCATATGTCCCACTCACCAAACCCTTTCTATATATATTCCCCGTGTCCAAGCAATAGAAAAATAGCCCTAATTGATGGTTCATTGATTATCATCGCAAGCATAGGGGATGTAAAGATCTGTCCATTAATAACATTAAAAGAAGTTCTCCTTGTCGCCATTTTATCCACAAAACCTAACCTCTATCAACAAACTCACTCGAGATTTGAATTGCTATGTGATTTTTCACTGTAATTATTGTACATTTCAGGACAAGGATTTGGGGGAAGAAGATTGGACATGCTAGAGTATAGGATAGCCTCTACTAAATTGAAGAATTGAATCTATCTGTTAGAGACCAGTTTCTCTAATAATGATTCAGCTCATACACAGTACCAACACAGCCACAAAACAACACATACAGCAGTAATACAATAGGAACAGATATA
>JANIHY010000210.1:70338733-70357512 GCA_027479065.1 Erythroxylum brevipes
GAGCTGATAAATCTCCTCCTTTGTATATTCCTTATTTAGGTAGGACTCCTAGTGTATATATGTAGATAAACTCTTCTACAATAATACACAGTTTTTAGCATACACAAAATCCTTTGTATTGACACTTTTGGCCTGTGTGCATAAACCTACAAAGGCCTCTTTAGTGACAAGCTCTTTCCTTTAGTGACCTGGACTAAAGGTTCGGTTAAATTCTAATATTGGTGCTGACTGTTCAAGGATTGGAACAACATAATTCTGGTATATCGATTATGAAACTGAAGGATTTTAAAAGATATCTTGACTTATTGGAAGAGACAATGTTGGATCCCAATATGACTTTTCTCTCTTAAATCTCCCCTTGGGAAATGTTATTGGATAACAAGGCCGATGCTCAAAAAAGGTTACATCAGATGTTACAAAAAAAAATTTTAGGCTGGAGAGTAGCACTAATAACCCTGTTTTGTTGGAGAATAACCCACAAAGACACGTTTAAAAGCCTTAGGATCAAATTACTTCGGTAGATTGGTGGTTGTGAGCAAACATGGTACAACCAAACACCTTTAGGGATAAGGAATTAAATAGGCTAATATTTGGAAAGCAACAATGCAGGATACTCAAAAGGAATTTTAAATTTAAGGTTTTTTGGGGTAAACGGTTTATTAAGTAAATTATTGTAAGGATAGCTTCCCCCAATATAAATTAGGAACATAACTTGCAAACATTATTGATCTAGCAACTTTAAATAATTGATGGTTTTAACTCTTAACTACCCCATTTTGTTTGGGTGTATCCACACAAAGAACTTTGGTGATGTATCCCAACTTCCCCCAAGTACTGATTAAACTCATTTGAGAAAAACTTGCTTCCATTCTAAGGATCTAAATATTTGATTAAACACATTTTAAACAAATTTATGAAATTGTTGCAACCAATAAAGTGCCTCAGATTTTTTTTTTCGTCAAGTAAACCCAACAAAACCTTATATGATCATCTGTGAAAGTGAGTTCTAGTCAAATTAATTCTCCCAGGAGGACCCCAGATATCTCTATGGATTAATTGAAAAGGTTCTAAGGGTGAGTATGTATGAAGTGGATATGAAACTCTAGATTATTTGGCAAGAACACAATGTTCACATTGAAACAAGAATTTTTCTTTATTAATAAATAGATTTGTATACGAAGTTTTCATATAAGAAAAACTTGGATGTCCTAAACATTGATTCCATTACATAATTTCAGACTCTAAGATAATAGCCAAAGATCTCTTATTTTTGTGACTCACCTATCCCTTATTTCTCTTAGGTAATACAATCCAACTTTCTTCTCAACAATGCCAATTAGTTTCCACAAAATTCAGGTACAAAGAGCCAACAAGGATACAATGAAGTTCGTGTCCTTTGTTAACTTACTAACATATAATAGATTATAACTAAACTTAGGCATGTAAAACAAAGTTCAAAGTCATACTGAACAAGAAACTGTTCCCCTTCCTATGATAGGTAACATCTTCCCATCAGCAACTCATACATTAACGACATCTTTGCACTTGTTATATCTATTAAACATATCAATTGATCCAATCATACGGTCCGACACTCCAACGCCCACAATCCAACAATTTATTAGACAAGTTTTGTCTATTTGTGCTATGGCTACAGTTGGGTTTTGTGAGTTTTGGCTCTTAGACCTCGATGTATGCTTGTCTTAATTGAGGAGTTGTCAAAGCATCTCCATTTGTTCTACTGAGAAGCTGACACTAGCAACACTTCCAACAGCAGTTTCTGAGTTGGATTCTACCAAGTTTGTTGCTTTAGCATAAACTCATGGACCACATTGATTCTTTGGTTTCCAATCAGTAGGTTTTTCGTGCAAATCCCAACATGTGTCACGAGTGTGGTAAGGCTTGTTACCATAATCACACCAAGCCTTCTCCTTGGACCAAGAGCCACAACCACCAATTTGTTTCTTTGCCACAAAGGCTAATGCTTGTGACTCTACAAGAGAAATCACATCGCGTTATTGAGTTCAACATTACTTGCTCCCTAATTTCTTCTCTTCTAACTTTTGCAAATGATTCACGAAGGGTAAGAAATATTGTCCCAAATAATCAACCAGGAACTTCATCAAGGTTAGGTTTTAACCCTTGCAAGAAATCAAAGACATGCTCTTTCACAAGTATTTTGTTGTATTTGCATCATTATATGGGAACCCCATCCAATCTAATGAAAAACATGTATCTCCTGTCATAATTCAACAAGGGAATTATATTAATCAGTGACCACGAAATTCCCTTGTTTGGTATTATGACTTTTAAACCTGTTCTTAAAACATTTAGATGTATTTTCCAGGTCCAAATATATTTCTTGAACTACATTCTAAATTTCCTTTGTTGTCTTGTAGAACAAATAAGTTCGTCCAATGCTTGGCTCCATAAAATTAATTAGATAAGCCATAACAATTGAACTCTCTACTTCCCAAGCGTTGTAGGTTGGGGATGTGTTTGATAGGGCTTTTTTTTTGGGAGTAAAAGGCGAAAAGTTATATTGACTATCAAAAAATTTATACAAGAGTAATAGGGCATACCCCCACATCACAAAAGTTTCATACCTAAATGCAACTTTTCAACTAGTTATTTAACTCTCCTATGCCTCCAAACTAAGGCTGCTCCACCTAATTCTTAGATCATACTTAATCTTAGCTATACAATCTTCACTGTTAGATTGTTCTTTTTTAAAAATCACGGCATTTCTATACATCCAAATGTAATAAACACAAGAACAAAAAGCATAAGTTCTTATTTCCTTTTAGCTCTACACAAATATTGTATCCAGGCGTCAAACTTTACAAACCCAATCCTCAGATCCACCAATTCCATGACCTGTTAATAACAGTTGCAGAAAACTCACATTCAAAAAAGAGATGATTCCTTGCCTCTCTGTTGTTTTGGCAAATCTTACAATCCTCCTTGGAAACAAGCTTCCACTTCTTAATTTTATCTAAAGTAGCTAATCTATTCTGGACACACATCCAAGCAATGAAAGCACATTTGGGAATCTAAAAGTCATGCCAGAAAACACCTGACCATTCCTATTTTCCACGTGTACCATGATCAGCCTTACCATTTGATTTGAATTGATCCAAAGGTCTACAATATACAGCACGTAGGAGTTCATCTCTACACTCCAGAAGTTTATTCCACCACCACAAATCAGTTGTTTTCTTTTTCAACTGCCGTATACTTGTACCGCTCATTATATGCTCCTTCACCCACCTAACCCAAGCTGAATTTGATGGGCCATCTAGATCAAACAGATATTTACACAGTGATTGTTTATTCCAAGATAATAACTCTTTATAGCCTAAACCACCTGCTTCTCTATCTTGACAAATTCGTTTTCAAGCTAAAGGAGCCTTTCTACTCTTCATATCACCAGCTGCCCAGAAAAATGTCCTGCAAATAGCTTGAACTTTGTTCAAAACCTGTTGAGGAATAGGGAAGATTAAGCACCAGAATCTCTGGATCCTAAGCAATAATCCATTCAATTGAGTGCTTCCTACATAGCTTAGAGCTCTAGTCGTCCAATGCTGAACTCTAGCCATCATTTTTTCAGTAACAGGTTTGTATTCAACAACCACAAATCTGTGGGAAGCTAGTGAAACTCTCAAATATCTCACTGGAATGTGGAAATGAAAGATTTGGAAAATAATAAAACTTGGGAGTTGGTGAAGTTTTCAACCGGGAAAAAACCTATGGGCTGTAAACGGGTTTATACAGTAAAGTATCAAGCAGATGAATCTATTGAAAAATATAAGGCAAGATTGTGGTCAAAAGCTATACTCGACCTTGTGAGATTGGCTACCTAGAGACTTTCGATCCAGTTGCAAAGATGAACACTATTAAGTTCTCTTATCTTTGACAGCTAAATATAATTGAAAATTCCAGTAATTTGATGTCAAGAATACATTTTTGCATGGAAAACTCAAGTAAGAAATCTACATGAAAATGGCCTCAGGTTATAGGAATAATTTGCTACTCAAACTGTTTGTAATTTAAAGAAGGCCTTGCATAGACTAAAACAATTGTCACAAGCACGGTTTGGGAGTTTGTAGAAGTAATTATAGCTATGGGTGTGGATAGAGCCAAAGGGATCATGTACTGTTCATCAAACCCTCACCTTCAGGGGAAGTCAACACATTTAGTACACGTTGATGACAAAATATTAAGAGAGAACAACAAAAGATGGTCTTCAAGTCGATGTTTGGCTAATGAGTTTGAGATCAAGAAATTGGGAAGGCTGAGATATTTTGTTGGCATTGAAGTAACTCACTCTACGCAGCATACTTTTATCTTTCACCAAAAGCATGTTTGATCTCCTAAGAGAAACAGACAAGACAGCTTGCCACCAACAACTACTCCAATAGACCCTAACATTAAACTTGGAAAGGTAGAGAAGGATGTTGCAGTAGACAGGAAAATGTATCAATGCGTTATATGGAGGCTCATTTATCTATCTCACACGCAACTAGATATAACATATGCATGAGTATGACACAATTCATATATAGCCCAAAAGAAGTTAACTTGTAGGCAGCTCGCCGAATACTACTATGTTATAAAAGGAGACCAAGAAGAGGTATTTTGTTAAACAAAAATGGAGATATAGTACCTGAGGTATATATGGATGCTAATTATGGAGGATTAATTGTTGACAGGGGATTGACTTCAGGATATTGCGCTTTTCTTGGTGGCAACCTTGTGACGTGAAGAAGTAAGAAACATAACATGGTAGAGGGATCTAGTGCAAGGTCAGAATTTCGAGCAATGGCTCAAGGCAAGTCTGAACTACTTTGGTTGAAAATTATCTTAGAAGATTTGAAGATTAAGTGGAATGGCCTAATGAGACTATTATGATAATAAATGGACAATCAGTATAACTCATAACTCAGTACAACATGATCGAACGAAGCAAATTGAAGTTGACAGACACTTCATAAAACAAAAACTAGAGAGTGGTTTGATTGCACACGTTATATGGGTGCAAAGGATCAACTTGTTGATGCACTTACAAAAGGGTTAAGTAGTTCAAGTTTTGAGAATATTGTATCCAAGCTGGGAATGGAGAATACCTATTTACCAACTTGAGGGGGAGTGCGGGAAAACATGATTGTTTTAGGACTTTGTATACTTTTAGGATATCATATTTAAATAGAAAATGCTATGATCATGGGATCTTAATATCCTGTTTAGTTAGGATATCCCATGATCGTAAGATCTCATTATTTTTGTTTCCTTTTTCGTTATTAGGGTAATATGTATATAATTGACCCTCTTGTATACTTGTAAACAAGCAATGCAGAAAATATTCTCTCAAATCTCAAATTCTGTTAGTTTATTGGTTAAATATTGAAAAAGTTGAGTAGCATACAATAGCAAAATAAAAAGGAACATATTAGTAGGCTTCACATCAAGGAAGAAAAAGAACAAACAAATGACGTGCAGTAATCAACAACGTAAAGCATTAATAATGAGGTGTTTGTATAAGCCAACAACATAACGTGGGTCACATTGAGATATTTTGCAACCTAATATGCTAAAAAGAGAAAGTAGACCCGTTACACAAAGGTAAGCTCACATTAGAGGTAGGTTTGTCCTTTAGTGCTTGGGCCCAATATTTATGATAACAGGGAAATTTCCAAATTCTCATTTCATTTTACATCTTTTCACAGTAAGACAGGCCCATACATGCCCTCTCAGGTGAATTTTGATGGAAGTTGTTATTAGTAGAAGAATGTTGGTTTAAGGCAAAGAAAGCTCATCCAAGGTGTGGAAATACATACAAATGTTTTTGAATCCATGCTAGGTATTGTTCCATTGTCAACATTGTTTAAAGCAAGTTTAAATGAGGCCTACCTTTCATACCTAAACAACTTAAACGATTAATATACATCTTATACTTGCACCTAGATAGACACGGATAAATTTCAGAATCTTTCTGCCTATAAAATTACCAGACCAAAACACAAAAATAGGATATGGAAATGGCTATACTAACTTACAGCCAGCACAAGGAAGGGAATAACTTCCATAATGATTAATGTAGATTTGACTCCAATTGCACTGAAAAGTCCAGCAGATCCAAGGACAGAAAGCATGACCAGCAAAACTCCGGAAAGACCAAGCAAAACCTATAAAACATTTATCAAATATTGAATGATGAAGATTGTTTAAGTTACAAATATCAGCAAATTCAGATATAACAATTGGAAATTTGAAATAAGCCATGCTTGGTGGGAAAACTTGCAATAAAGGCAGATATGAGATACATTACAGAGCATATAGTGTACAAAGCCAGATGTAAGTAGAGATTAAGGTTCTTTGGCATAGGATATGATCCAGTCATCAAACTAAGAGATCCAAAACATTGTGTTGAATCATGGTCCTAATAAAAATAGAGACGGTAACAAAAAGTGACCTAAACTCTCACGTATCTTTTTAACCTCAATATAACAGCTATGCATATCAGAGAAATAACGCATGTACAAACATCATAGTGTGTCAAGTACAAAGTGGCAGAAAACTAGGAACAGGCAAACTTCTTTCATTCTTTACTATTAGGTATTCTCCCCCTCAAGTTAAGGTTGGCCCTTCCTAGTTTACTTCCTCAGGTAAGGAATTTAGGGTCATTAAACCAATGTTTGATTATATCTCCAAAAGGAAAAGAAATGAGTGAAAGTCCTATACCTTTGATGAGATGTAGAATGTAGCCAATTGAGGCGCATCTCCCAATGTAATAGATATGTAAGCAAACATGACAATATAGCTCACCTGACATGAAAAGTTTGATAAAGAAAAAGTAAGTGGAAGAACATTTGTTTGAGAAAATGACAATGAGCAGTAACAGGTTTGTGACACTAGGCATTTTACATCCCCCTCAGATAATATAAAGGCATCTTTCTAGCAACTTACTACAATTGTTACAACATCTGCAGTACTTTCTCTTTTCAATTCCTCCTCAATTGATACTTCACTCGAGTATGATAGGGTAAGATTGTTAGATTGAACCATTGGTATTAGCTCCTCCTGTCAAAGGAAAGACATTCAAAAAGTTCTGAATTAAGCCAAAGGAATCAAAGTTTTATTAAAGTTGTGGTTATTCTCCTTTTCCGTGACTACAAGAACATGAAGTACGATGAGATAGGCCATACATATACGTTAAGAAGAACATAGAATTGATTAACAATTATGAATGATTCCCAACACCCATCTACTAAGTTTGTTCCCCAATTAGACCAAGCAATACCTAATTGAAAAAATGAGAAGTGACTGTCCCATAAACAAATGCCACCAACAAGAAGGGAATTTTCCCCACACACTGAAATTGCTTAAAGAAATGGAACGTGGACAACAATGTTCATAATATAACTATGAAATGAATAAACAATAATTCAGGGGAAAAAAAAGATTAATGCAATGTTCTAACCTCCACCAGCTGAATGAAAGCTTTCTCCCATGCTACTGCTTTTTCATTGCCGCCTTCATCAATGACATTATTCACAGGGTAGGTAATCACAAATGCAGTAGCCTGAAAATGAAGATATTGAACAATTAGCTACCATTCCTGCTTCAGAGCAAAGGAGGAGGAAATTACCTCAGAATAATTGTTCCCAGAAAATCCTCCTAAAGCAGTACTTGGATCAACAGGAGCCTGAAATGCACTCAAACATGTCTCTGCAGAAGTGTAATGCTAGAGGCAATCGAATTCAGAAGATGATGGTCAATATGTAACCATAAAAGCTCAAAGCACTGGAAATAAGTAAAGGTTGAGCTTTAAATAACCAATTCCAAAATAAAGCCCATGATAACAATTGGATCAACAGGAGCCTGTAATGTGCTGGTTGGGAAATATCCAGCTGGATATCTCCTAGATATTATTGACTCCTAAAAGTTAGCAAATCAGATCAGTTAGGATATTATGTACAGATATTAGTTTTCCTAGAATAGCCCTCTTTATTTCTATATATCTTGTACATATGTATTGACCTAGTAAGATATTGAGAATAATATACATCTTTTCATAATTTCTGCATAGTATCAGAGACTACCTGAACAGTCCTAAACCCTAGCCGCTACCTACTATCTCTAATCCTACCCATCTATGTCAACCATGTCTGGCATTCCTGAATCCTCTAACCCATCTGTTTAAAAACCTCCTTCTCATAATCCTACTTCAGATTCTCATTCCATTATTATCAATACTATACGACTAAATGGAGAGAATTTTCTTCACTGGTCCAATCGGCTAGAATGTACATCAGTGGTAAAGGCAAGATTGGATATTTGACTAGTAACAAGAAGGAACCTACAACTGATGATCCTACACAGGAATATGGGATGCTGAAAATTCTATATATGGTTATGACATGGCTGGTAAATTCTATGGAGGAGAATATTAGCTCCAACTATATGTATTACCACACAGCTAAGGAGCTATGGGATAACGTAAATAAGATGTATTCTGGCTTAGGAAACCAGACCCAAGTGTATGAACTAACTATCAAATTGGGTAAGATCCACCAAGGTGAGGACAGTGTTACTAAGTACTTTAATTCCCTGAAACATTTGCGGCAAGATTTAGATTTGTTTAATGACTATGAATGGAAATCCCCTGATAACTGCAACTATTTTCAAAAAACAATAGAGGATAACTGAATTTTTTCTTAATTAGACTTAAATGTTAGGTTTGATGAGGTTAGAGGCAGGTTATTGGAAGACAACCACTTCCATCCATTGGGGACGTCTTTGCAGAAGTCCGATGTGAAGAGAGTAGACGGTTTGTGATGCTTGGCAAATGAAATCCTACACCTACTATTGAAAACACAACCTTAGTTGCACGGAATGCTGCTGGTCATACTAAGAAGATTGAGGAAAAGTCATGGGTTTGGTGTGTGACTATTGCAATAAAGCTTGTCATACTTGTGAAACATGCTAGAAACTCCATGGAAAGCCTGCAAACTGGAAGGGATCGTATGAAGGAAAAATTTAATAAAACTTCAGCTCACTATGAATCAAGTAAAACTCCATCAGCCCATGAGGTAGATGCTAGACAATTCTCTCAAGAGCAGATTAATTAGATCCTAAAGCTACTAAAACCCAAATCTGAATCCTCAAGTGCCCCTAACGCTTCTGTTGCACAAACTGGTAGTGATTTTAATACCTTATCATGTTCCTTTCCATACAATTTCACTCCTTGGGTCACTGATTCAGGAGCATCTGACCATATGACCTGTTCTTCTAATTTATTTCATCCTTGTGACCCTTGTTCTGGCTATGAAAAAATCTGTATAACAGATGGATCATTTTTTGTTGTAGCTGATAAAGGTTCAATAACTCTATCCTCTAATATCTACCTTAAATCTGTCCTTCATGTTCCAAAACTAGCTTGTAATTCTGCTATCTATGAGTAAACTAGCCCGTGACTCTAATTTTACCATTACATTTTTTAACTCATATTGTGTCTTCCAGGAACTAACTTCGAGGATGATTGGCAGTGCTAAGTTGGTAATGGTCTACTACTTCGTTGATGACAACTTGAAGAATAAAGACGCTCAGGGCTTAAGTAGTATTTGTTCTACACCTGCTAAAGAACATATTTTGCTTTGGCATAATAGATTACGACATCCTAATTTTTCTCATCTCAAAATACTATTACCTCATTTGTTTAAATATGTGGATTGTTCAAAACTTCATTGTGAGCATTGCATTTTATCCAAAAGTCATAAGACTATTTACCCTATAAAACCATATCAACCTTCCAAACCATTTTACTTAATTCATAGTGATGTTTGGGGTCCATTCCGTGTTAAAACTATTTCCGGAAAAAAAATGATTTTTAACTTTTATCGATGATCATACTCGATTATGTTGGGTCTATTTGATGCGTGAATAATCTAAAGTTACTCAAATCTTTCAAAGTTTTTATACCATGATTGAAACTCAATTTCACACACACACTGGCATACTTCACTCTGACAATGGTACCAAGTATTTTAATGAAGTCCTTGGATAATTTTTCAAGTTTAAAGGCATTGTTCACCAATCTACGTGTGTTAACACTCCTCAACAAAATGGTATTGCCAAGAGGAAAAATAAACATTTACTGGAAGTCTCTTGTTCCATTATGTTTATAATGAATGTGTTAAAATACCTTAGGTGTGAGGCTGTTTTGACTGCATCATACTTAATTAATCAAATGCCCAGCTAGGTTTTGCATTATACTACACCCTTAGATGTTTTTAAACAATGCTTTCCTGAATCGGCTTTACTCTACTCTTCCTCTTCGTGTCTTTGGGTGTACAGTGTATGTTCACAACCCAATTACGGGAAACTCAAAATTAGATCCAAGAGCTGAAAAATCTGTCTTTATTAGGTATGCTCCTAGTCAATGAGGTAATAAGTGCTACAACCTTTTAACACAAAAAATTGTTAGTCTCCATGGATGTCACATTTCTAGAACATAAAAAAAAATTCCTTCAAGGGGTGAACTCTAATTAAGCAGAAAATTTTTGGGATGCTACTATTACTCCCAACCCCCTACCTACTGTCATTATTGATCATAATATAATTCTTGATAATGAAGCCAAAGATACTACTCCTAATATGTCCATGCCAAGAAATCCCGGTTCAACCACAAGGGGAGAAATACTACTATCCATCCCAAAGGAATGGAATATTGAGCTTCGTGTTTACACTAAGAGGAAGACTCAACTGAGAAGTAGAGAATAGCCTACCTCAACAATGCATGGCCGCTCAAAACCCTCGGAGAATGAACCTAGGAACAATTCAGGTAACCCATCTGCGACTTTACCCCTTATTGTGCCTAATAATGATCAATCTATACCTACTGACCCACAAATTACTAGTGATATTTCTAACTGATCTAATTTGCTAACTTTTAAGAGTTAACAATATCTAGGAGATATCCAGCTGGATATTTCCCAACAGTGCTCAATTCTTAGGCAGATGAAAAAGGAGATATCACTTCAAAAGTGAAAAATGTTATCTAAAATTTCTGTTTTGGAAATCAACGTTATCTAAAAATGTATCATGTAGTCTAGTATGCAGACACTAAAATAATAATCTAAAGTAGCAAAAGTTTTCTCATCAAGATGTACACTATAGGTTGTCAAACATTTTTGAGAAAAATTCTTCGAAAAGAAAATGCAAGGAGCTCATACATTATAAGACATCTTCTACAAGTTTTCTCACAAGCAACTACCTAAATGAAAAACTTAGGAGGTTATTGTACTTGCCTGGAAACAATACTCAGCATGTTGGACTCCTCCATATGAATCATAATTATCTGGATCCATTTTGAAATACTGGAAAGAAATTTGAACCAAAAAAAATTGTGAGAAGTAAATAATGATCATCTGCTCGCATATATTACTTTAAGAAATCTGGAGAAACCTGTAGAACACTTTGGGTGGCACAATCCTCACCCAAAGGCTTCAAGCAAATGTCAGTTAAAGATATTGCCATTGAGCCAGAATAATTTGCACGAATGCCATCAACCTGTCCAGACAAAGATAGATGGCTCACTAACTTCTTCTTACAAGTAAGAATTTAAATTGACCCCACAGTAATTACATGCACAAAAATAAACAATGAATGGAAAATAAAAATAACAGAATATTTTCATATAGAAGAAATCACATAAAAGTATAACTAAACCAAACGAGTACCTTCTTCTGTATTTCAAAGAGCAACAAGATGTTGTCATCGGAAACAATGCTGGGCCTCTTCCCACTCTTGGCATCTGGTGAGGTTGCTAGTATAAGCTGACACATTGGTGGATATAATTGGTATGTCAAGAGTTTCCTATCGAATGGAATAAACACTCCAAGTAACATAACATGTCAAAAGACGAATAACATTATCTACTTTATGCACCAACAGGTTGAAAAATAAAAAGATTATGAAATAATTATGTTACCATGAACCTACTATATATGAACAACTCTAATGGAATAGTGTTTCTTTTGTAATAAAAAATCAGTCTCATGATCAAAAAAATTAATTGTCATTTTGCAACTCAATCAACAATGGGATACCTGATGTTCTTGTATTTCATCTTTTGCAAAAAGCATGACAAATTAAATTGCAAGAAACATAGACACAAGATAAATGAGCAATAACAAAACCTGTTCAATTCTGTAAAAGGGGGCAAGGTGGCTATCAAAAAATTGCTTCTCTTCGGCTGCCTTACTCCCATGACCTACCCATAGCTGTAAAAGCCTTGACCAACATTAGACATAACAAAAAAATTGCTAAACCATTCAAAAGCAAGAACATAAAGAAAATTCTATTTAGACAACGAAGGCAGCAATTCTCGATCATGTGAAACACTGCTTAAACAAGCCCCAATGCATTAAGGCACAACAGCTATGCCGCCCAAATTTCACATAAAAATTTTGTGGTAGGAGCTCAAACAAGAAGCACCCAAAAAGCATAGTTTTAATGGTAAAACCATGCAAAAATTGTATAACATCTGGACTTCATTAGCTTGGTTTGTAAGAATTGTCAAATATCATAAGAGAAGAATGAATTTCTTTCTCATATATCAATTAGGTTACAGCCCTTAGTTAATATACACAATTGTCTAGCTAAAAAATAGTAACAAACTCCCTAAAAATAGGAAACTCCTCAAAATCTGTATCTAACTCTAATTCCTAGAAATCAGGGAATTATAAAATTTTCTGTAACTATACAATCTTTCCAAATAAGACTACATAATTTGACACTCCCACTCAAGCTGGTGAATGGATATCTTCCATCCCAAGCTTGCTAATAATATCTTGAAACACAGTGCTTGCCAGTCCCTTTGTAAGTACGTCTGCCAGTTGATCCTTAGTTGACACAAATGGAGTGCATATTAAGCCATTGTCTAGTTTTTCCTTGATAAATGCCTAACTACTTCAATATGCTTTGTTCGATCATGTTGAACAAGGTTATGTGCAATGTTGATGATTGATTTATTATCACAATACAACCTCATGGGTCCTTCTCATTTTATTCTTAAGTCATCTAGGATTACCTTCAGCCAGAGTAACTCACATATTCCCAACGCCATCTATCTAAACTCTAACTCTACGCTTAATATTACTACCACGTTCTGCTTCTTACTTCTCCATGTTACAAGATTACCAACTACGAGAGTTAAACAGAATTCCTCTTCCCAGGTTGCCTTTCAAGTATTGTAATATCCTATTTACTGCCTTGAGATGTGATTATTTGGGATTGTGCATAAATTGACTAACCATGCTCACTACAAATGCTATATCTGGCATCTGGTCTTGTGTGTGCCAGATATATCAACTTCCCAACAAGCTTCTGATAGGATTCTCTATCTACCATGGGATCTTATGGAGCATCACATAATCCATGATTGAATTCAATTGGTGTCTCCACTGGTTTACAAACCATCTTTCCTGTTTCTTTCAACAAGTCAAGTACACACTTTTGTTGAGAGATGAAAATTCCTTGCTTTGAATGAGCTACTTCAATGCCTAGGAAGTACTTTAATTTTCCTAGCTCTTTGATGTCAAACTCCTTCAAGAGACATTGCTTCAGATTGTTCATCTCTTCCACATCATTACCTATTTGATAGATAGAACTATCGAAGATTGTATTATTTACGTATAAAGTGTAAGAACAGCAATAGTTTTCCTCCTGGAACTATTTCCAGGCCTATACGGTATAACAATTGACAATTCAATGAATAATTCCTCTCTCCCCTCTGTTTTGCTATATATACCTCTGCTGTTTACAATCTCCCTAAAACTCACTCATGATAGCATGCATAACCACCTGCTGCCTAAGTGTCAGCAGTGGACTCTTTCCCCATCTTGCCCCTACGGGTGTAAGTGAGGATGGGCTTGGGCTGAATCCTAACATACATGGTAGTTTAGATAATGAAGCATGCGAAGAGCCAAATGCATGCACGAAATAATCAGCAGTATAACTTACAAGACTCCGCCAAGGACGACACCAAGTGGATTCTCATCAGCAGCCAAACCAATAGTAGCAATCTGAGATAGAATTATGAATGTGAGTAGCAAATAAGCAACAAATGAGTTTGATTTTGATATATATTAGGCGTCCTTTCCCAATATTTACCTGACTCTTGTCACCCCATTCACCAAAGAATGTAATGGAAAATGCCTGCAGAACAGGAATGACAAAAGTGATTAGCCCACGGTAATCCTGGAAAGTATTACATCACATGTAATATTTACCTTCAAGAATATTGGTGAGAAAAACTCAGTCAGCAGTGGCCGCTTTTCCTTTTTCATATCATCATCCATCTGGAAGATACTAAAGCAGTTAGAATTTTAAAAATGTTCGTATCAAACCTGGACCAAACACCAATATGAATGAATTAAAAATTTTTATGCATCCACCAGACTACAAAATTTTAAAGACTCCAATACTGATCACTGTTGATAAAACTAGGCCTAAATCCATCCTAAAAGGAACCTTAAAACTTGTCATGCTCTTGTTCCTAATTAATGTGGAATATTTATCAAACTTAACACACACCTTCATGCCCAAGAACAGATATCAGACATACTTTCGCATACAGGGTGACTCTTGAGGGTGAAGTTTGCAAGAATGGACATATGATGGTGGCCTAGAGGGTGACTTTGAAACGTGAAGCTTACAGGAATGGACATGTGCAGGTGGCCTACAGTTGAATCTGATGCCATATACAATGGGACCGTAGTTCACCCTAAAAGGCATTTTAAGGAAGGAGGCCTGCGCAAGGCTTATTATTTGCTTGCTCCAATCTGTGTGATATTATCACACTCAACAACTATAAACAGATTCCATTGATATGGGCACATGGCAAAACATAGCATTTGGTTCAGCCTCTGTAATGCTCAAAAGAAGTCATAAACATTTTAGAATTTCTGAATTTCCAACTTCTGGGCCAAGGTAACATCAATACAACTAATTTTCACACATGTAATGCAAATCATTCGCTTTTACCAAAATTGACTTCAATTTCTTTTTTGTACCACTCCACTCCAGGTGAATAGCAACTATAGGAACCAAGAATTACTAAAGAGGAAGTAATCAGGCTGAGCTGAAAGCAAGGTGAAGTTGATTACATAGCATTGCTAGCTCACCTTGGTACCCTCTTTGGTTGTTCCATTGTTGCCCTTAAAATCAGCATTCTAATAACAAACAAAGAGGAAGCCAATGTGAGATTGGATTGCATGTTAAGTTGTGAGTACAGTGCAAGTATACACAAACCAGTTTTGCTTCAACTTCAGCCAATTCTTCAGCCTCCCTGTTAAAAAAAACAGTTTGTTTCACTAATAACAAAGCTAATATAGGCAGATGCAGCTGCAGAAGAAAACCAATTGCATTAGAAGAAAAATGTTACCCTTTGTCATTGAACCCATCCCACAAAGACCAAAGCCCAAACGCAAAAAACAATGCCGTTGTTATGTGATGAGTCCATGTTCGTGACAGCTGCATAATTAATAACAGAAAATTCAGTTGAAAATGTTAAAAAAGAAAAAAGAGATAACATGATCCTACAAGTGGTTTATCCCTTTCACACAAACTATATGCCCCATCAAATCAATCACCAAACATACTGAAATAGGAAGTAGTATTGTTTAACCAAAGAAATTAATGGCAACATCTGATTTAAGTATTGTGTTAGCCTCTCAGTAAAGTCTGTGACATGTTGCAGAGTCAAAGAACTTAATCCGTTTAATATCATGAACTATAACCATCTATCTATAAGATGCTATAAGGATGCAACACATTTCGTTTCAAAGTTTTAATGGAATTCCTTGAATATTGAGCAACTTGCTCTTTTTGCACCATTATGCTGACACTTGTCTTATAAAGAAATCCAAGTAAAACTGCAATTTTCTCAAATACACCAAACAAGGAAAGGAAAATTTAGGTGCAGGAAGGGTGCATGGGAAAAGCAGGGGCTGTTTTGTTTTGATATTGAAGAAGCTAAGTTTGCCTATATATAAAGCAATGTATTATATCTTTTTGACACAGTTTCCAGGAATTAATTTGAGTGTTTACCAGATTTGGAGCAGCCCATCCAACAACAGCGGAGAGGATAGTCATCACCTAGACATAAAGAAGCATCGCCATTGGTAAGTAAGCTCAGATAAAGGGGGATTTGGTCAACAGAAAACCAAGTACAAGCAGCAAAATCACACTTACGATCAAAGCACCAAGGCAACCTGACAAAACAAGCCTCCTCGGGTGACGCATTGCCAAGATCTTTGAAAAAGCAACAAAATCCACAGAAATAAACTTCATAACGGTAAAAATCATGATAACAATAATAAAGAATGATAGTACAATCTCTGTGACACAAACATCAATGATTTGACATGTTCAAAACTTAAATGGTAGATATTTGCCCCAAAATTAACTGTATTGAAAGAATGGATGAGAGATTTAACTCTTTGCAGTGTTCAACCATGGAAATGGCTTTTTTCTCATGGACGGTTTAATTTAGAGAACACAAAACTCTTGATCCCCATCCTTTCATATCTTCTTTCTACTTAATTTTCCTATTTTTAAACATAGTCCCAACATAACATATTGAACAATAATACTCTTTCTCTTTCTGTGGGTGTACTGTCAAAACCAGTAGGGTATTCCAGTTGTAGAAAGATTCTCCCTTTTCAATCCCAAAATAAACAGTTGCAAGAGCTAACTCTGAACAAATAATATCTTTAAGCTCCACAATAACGAAATTGTCAAGACATCGACTATCCTTATGCTTTTCCCTATTTTGTTATTTTCTTCTCATTATCACAAGTAAAGCCCGAGTTTTTTGAACAGGCTAAGTACAAACATTTACCGAGAAATAAAGAAGAATGGATTGTCGGAAGGATTCATTTACTGCGAGAAAAGAAAACAAGGCAATGAATACAAAGCAGGTTAGATCTTAGGTAAACAAGTCGTTGCTCTAATTGGTCATCGAGGGGATTAGAAATTGAGAGAACCAACCTTCTCAGTCTAGCAGGAGGCAGCTAGCTACGTAGCAATTGAAAAAGGTTTTGTTAAAAATATTTCTCAAGACTACTTGCCCAAAGGAGCACAGGCATAGGCCATAAACACTTTCTTGTGTTCCTTTTGCTTTTCGGTAAGTTAATTTTACGTAATACTATTTTCTTAAAAACGACTCTCTTTTGAATTAAATAAAAGGGAAAGAATACGAAACTAGTTACTAAACCACACACGACACATAAGAGCTCCAGCAACTTTTTGAGAGAGAACCAAAAGACAATTGTATCAAATCCATTCTTCGAAGTCGATTCAATCCTACACCCAGGAAAAAAAAAAAAGATCCAAGCTGGAAATACTAACCGCGGCGGCAACAAATGTCTTATCGCCGATCTCGGACAAGATAGTCATTGCAAGAGACTTGGAGAAACCCTTAAAATCCACCAAACAAGGACTCGTCATTACAGAACATGGAAGTATTCAGATTAAACAGGCTAAATTTGTCTGGTGAATGAAAATTTACCTGCGCAAGTGAGCTCATGTTTGGGCGTGGGTCAAAGACAAAAGCAGAGAGAGGAGACGATTGTCAGAGATTTGACAAGCGCACACGCAGTCTCTCTCGGCTAAAAGAATGAGTACAAGCTAGCGTTGGGTGGGTTCTTAAATCTTAATGAAGATGCGCGTGAACTGTACGCGAATAAGGACTGCAAGGTGGAGTTTGGTGGGAGGGTTCGGAGAATTTGCGGGCTCTGTCGTTTTGTGCTTGTCCCAATGGCGTGATTAGGCAGCTAGTGAGCCAGGGAAAATAACTGAAGGTGCCGTGTGCACACAAAAATAATAATATTAATAATAATTACATTTGAATAATGAAAATTAGATTGGACTCCTGAATCTGAAGCGGTGTTCCTACCACCAATTTAACTCGACAAAAGTAATCTTTCTAACGTCTGCCGCAAAAGCTTCTCCTTGACTTTTTATTCCAATCACTTGTCATTTTCTGTATAGAGTTTAAAGATAGAGAAGACGTCGTTCAAATCCCACAAGCATAATTGTGATGGAATCTGGTTTGGGCTGGTCCAATAAGCTTGTTAGTTTCGAATCGTCAGGTTTAATGAACGATATAATCATTTCATTTTTCTATTATATGAGGAACAAGAACTTGTCCTTCGATTTCGACTATTCATTATCAAATAGCATTGTGATAGGAATCCAGATTCTTAATAACGAGAAGAATATAAAAAAAAAAAAGTTGAAACAAGAAGATTAGTGGTGGAGAGGAGGGAAATGTCTTTTCCGTTAGATTATAAATATACAAGAATATATTCTTAAATTTGATTGGCATAGAGTGTAAACATCACCAAATATATCGAGTAAAACTGCGTCTTTACACCAACTTGAGATTCTGATGACTTTATAAGAAAGGCCGTTGGAATATGTAAGCTCTTCCAATTCTAAATGGTTTAGTTTAGGGTCCAAGTCTTATGTTGAGATGCGGGTTCGATATGAAAATCAAGGATCCAGTGCAAATTGTAATTGGGCCTATGGACTAGACTATTTGGAGAAATGGGCGTTTGGGCAAGCTTTCATTATAAAAAGAAGTCGTCAACCAAAACTTCACGTACGGTCCCTCAATGATGACAATGATGATGCTACTTTTACTTTTTCACGTGGTCAGACAAGATGTCTTATAATGCGTTATGCCGCATCATGTGATCCAACCATCTTTT
>JANIHY010000210.1:70364633-70390779 GCA_027479065.1 Erythroxylum brevipes
AAGTGTCAGCAGTGGACTCTTTCCCCATCTTGCCCCTACGGGTGTAAGTGAGGATGGGCTTGGGCTGAATCCTAACACTATCACGATGATATCATCAACATAAACTAACAATGCTGTGACTCGCTCAGAATATGAATGTCTCACGAACAAAGTATAATCTCCTTGACTCTGCTTGTATCCCAATGAGATCATCACCTTAGCAAACCTACCAAACCAAGCTCGTGGTGCTTGTTTGAGCCCATTAAGAGCTTTCTTCAGCTTGCACACCATTCCCTCTTTAGATTCAAATCCAGGGGAAACTTTCATGTAAATTTCCTCTTCTAGATCACCATGGAGGAACGCATTCTTAACATCAAGTTGTTGTAGATACCACTCGAAATTAGCAGCTAATGACAAAAGAATCCGTACCGTGTTCATTTTAGCAACAGGGGTAAATGTCTCTAAATAATCAATGCCATAGGTTTGAGTGTATCCTTTGGCCACCAATCTTGCCTTGTATCTTTCCATCGAGCCGTCAACCTTGTATTTTATAGTGAAAACCCACCTACATCCGACTAGTTTCTTCCCTCTAGGCAAGTCAACTAACTCCCATGTCTTGTTCCTCTCAAGGGCTTCCATCTCGGTCTTCATAGCATCCTCCCATTTCTTGTATCCTAATGCCTCAATTAGATTTCTTTGTGGGAATTATATGGAGATTGGTTAGGAAGGCACTATGGTTTTGGGATAGATTTCGATAGGACATGAAAAGAGAGTGGATGTTTAGTGCAGGTTCTCGTTCCTTTCCTAAGTGCAATTGGTAGGTCTTCAGTACTTGATTTTTTATGTTCGTCTGCTGGTTCAATTGGCTCAACACTTGGCGTGACATTGTCGGTTGGTTTGGGAGTGGTTTCGGGAAATCGAGCAACAACACGAATGGGAGACTAGACCTGTATTGATCGAGAGTAGTATTTTCCTTCTAAAATACTTGCAATGGCTGACTGTTATCTTGATTTCCCTTATCTTTCATCATTTCAACAGATTTCGCTGATTCAATTAATGAAGAAGTGGACTTAGAGACGATTACGGGTATAGGTCGAACAAAACTAGGGTCAAGAAGAAACGTATCCTTTGCTTTATCTCCACTCAAGGTCTCCCCTAAAGATAAGTGTGCTGAAAAAAAGATTCATCTTCAACAAAAGTAACATAGGTTGAGACAAAAAAATTTTTAGAAGGTGAATGAAAACATTTATAGCCCTTTTGTGTGGAGGAATTTTCGATAAAAATGCATCGAAGAGCACGTGAATCCAATGTACTCCTATTGTTAGAATGATTATGAACAAACGCAACATAGCCAAAGATTCAAGGTATAAGACTATTTGAAACAGAGAAGTTTGGGAAAAATTTTGTGAGAATATCAACTGGACGTTTGAAACCAAGGACACGTGTTCCAATTGCGATCCTCGTGGATAGCGGGGTCAGCCATAACTTCATTTCTCCTGAGCTGGTCAGTGGTTTGGGGCTGACAGTGGCGTCAAGCAAAGCATTAGGCATCAAATTAGGAGATGGCCATCAAGTGACTAATCAACGGAAGTGTTTGGAAATCCCTATTCGGGTGGGAGACTTAGAGTGGCAGATTGATGCATATGTCCTGGATTTAGGAGGAATGGGTGTGATCCTAGGAGTTGCTTGGTTACAAACTTTAGGAAAGGTCATAGTGGATTGGAAGGAGATGACTATGCAATTCCAACATGAAGGACAAAGTGTGCAGCTACATGGTAATGCAGGATTTCAGGCCACACCGAGGAGAGCCATTGTGCATCCTGAAGATTTAGTGTGCTTAAACGGTCTACTTGCTATCTTAAGTGGTGATTTCTTATCGGTGGAAGGGAAACCTATAGTGGAAGAGCAACATATGCAACTTACCAGCAAAGAGGATAGGGAGCTGAACCAAGTGTTGGATAAGTTTCTAGGGGTATTTTTAGAAGTGCAAGGGCTGCCTCCTCAAAGAAATCACTCACATGCTATTGTTTTACAGCAGGGGCAAGGCCCTATTAGTGTGAGACCTTACAAATATCCTCATCATCACAAGGATGAGATTGACAGGCGAGTGTAGCAAATGTTGCAAATGGGAATCATTCGCCCTAGTTCTAGCGCCTATTCCAGCCCGATGATCTTGGTTAAGAAGAAAGATGCTTCATAGAGGATGTGTGTAGATTATAGAGCACTAAATCGGGTCACCATACCCGACAAGTACCCTATTCCGGTGGTGGATAAATTACTAGATGAGCTGAATGGGGCCAGATTCTTTTCTAAGCTAGATCTCAAATCGGGGTATCATCAAATTAGGGTCAAGAGGGAGGACATTCACAAAACGGCCTTTCGCACACATGATGGGCATTACGAGTTCCTCGTGATGCCATTCGGGCTAGCCAACGCCCCAACCACATTTCAGTCGGTTATGAATGATATTTTCAGACCTTTCCTTAGGAGGTTCGTGTTGGGTTTTTTGGACAACATCCTCATATATAGTGTTGATTGGGATACTCATCTTTTACAATTAGCAAATGTTTTGGAGATCTTAAAAGCAAATCACTTTGTAGTTAATAAGCAGAAGTGCAGTTTTGGAAGAAGAACCGTAGCATATCTGGGTCATGTTATTTCTGCACATGGAGTGGCAGTGGATCCAGTCAAGGTTTCTTGTGTGGTGAATTGGCCTGTTCCTCATAATGTGAAAGGGGTGAGGGGATTCCTTGGGTTGACAGGATACTACTGGAAGTTCATTATGAACTATGGAAAGATAGCCAAGCCTCTTTCCGAATTAACAAAGAAAGATGGGTTTCATTGGAACTCAGCAGTCTTAGAGTTTTTTGAAACTTTGAAGAGGGCTCTAACTATATCTCCGATATTGGCTCTTCCAAACTTTTTTGAGACCTTTAAGGTGGAGTGTGATGCTTCGAGTAAGGTGGTTGGTGCGGTATTAATGCAAAATAGAAGGCCGATTGCCTACTTCAACAAAGCCCTATCTGAAGGCACTCTTTCCAAATCTGCTTATGAGAAGGAATTAATGGCATTGGTTTTAGCAGTCCACCATTGGCACCATTATTTGTTGGGTTGACCCTTTGTTGTTTATTCGGATCAAAAAAGTCTCCGTCATTTGCTACAACAAAGAGTATCTACTAAGGACCAACAATGTTGGATGGCTAAGCTACTTGGGTATTACTTTGAGGTAATTTATAAATCGGGACCCGAAAACAAAGCTGCTGTTGCTTTGTCACGAATTTATGAAGAGGCTAATTTGAGGAGCATTATCTCATACCCATTGTGGGTTGATAGTCAAATTCTTTAGTAGGAGGTGGATAAGGATCCTATTCTCAGTGGTATCAAAATCTAGTGGCAAGGAAAGGGTTTCTTTGGCACCAAGGAGTTCTCTTATACAAGGGGAGGTTAGTGATTTCAACCCAATCCACTTTCATTCCCTCACTTCTAAAGGAGTTTCACTCTTCACCTATAGGAGGCCATTCAGGGTTTCTCCGCACATATAGGGCGATTGCTCACAATCTCTATTGGATTGGTATGAAGAAGTCTATTCAAGACTATGTTAAGTCTTGTGACACTTGTCAAAGGTAGAAATATGCAGCTACTTCTCCAGGGGGTCTGTTACAACCCTTACTATTCCCAACCAATTTTGGGAAGATATCTCAATGGATTTCATCATGGAACTTCCTAAATCTAAGGGATATGAAGCAATATTGGTTGTGGCAGATAGATTATCAAAATTTGGCCACTTTATTCTTTTGAAGCATCCGTATACTGCCAAAAGCGTGGCTGAAGTATTTGTGAAAGAGGTAGTCTGCCTTCATGGAGTTCCATCATCAATCATAAGTAATCGTGATCCCTTGTTTGTGAGTTATTTTTGGAAGGAATTATTTAGACTTCAAGGTACTATGCTCAAAATGAGCTCTTCCTATCATCCAAAAACGGATGGACAAACCGAAGTTCTCAATCGATGTTTAGAAACCTATTTGTGGTGTTTTGCTTCCGAACAGCCCAAACATTGGTCCTATTGGATTTCATGGGCTGAACTATGGTACAACACTACCTTTCACGTATCCACAAGTTACACACCTTTTGAAGGTAGAGGTTGTGGCAAGAGAATTGATAGATAGGGATGAGGCTTTACATCATCTCAAATACAATCTTCAACGAGCTCAAGACCAGATGAAGAAGTATGCAGATAGGAAGAGGACTCCATTATCCTTCACAGTGGGAGAATGGGTATTTCTCAAGCTCCGCCCTCACAAACAACTTACTATGGCTTGCCGAGTTAATCAAAAACTAGCGGCCAGATACTTTGGTCCATTCCAAATTCTGGAAAAACATGGAGCTGTCGCCTATAAACTTAAACTTCCACTTCATTCTAGAATTCACCCCATTGTTCATGTATCTCAATTAAAGAAAGTTGTGGGACACTATACGGTTGAGGAAAATTTGCCAAAAGGTATGGAGGTCGAATTAGAGGATGTTGTGGAACCAGAATCTGTACTAGCCAGCAGAGTTATTACAAAGGAGGGACACTCAATTCGATAGTGGTTAGTTCATTGGAAGGGTAAACCGATTGAGAATGCTACATGAGAAGATGAATGTGTTCTTCGGAGCCAATTTCCTCATTTCAGCCTTGGGGACAAGGCTGCTCTTCTGGAAGGGGGTAATGTGAGGACCAATAATAATAACAATAAGCCTAGGATATGGAGGTATACTTGAGGAGTAAGAAAGAGGGGGCTGAGAGGAATGATGTTAGAGTTAGTTAGGAATATGGGGGCTGAATGGGTACAAGGAAATAACAGAATGTACATAGGGGTAGCTAAGAGGGGGGCTAAGGAGAGAGAAGAGTATTAAGTGAGAAAAGAGATGGGAAGTGAGGTTCTAGACAGAGAGAATTCATCTTCTCCCTAAGAAGCAAATTATAGCTCTGGTATAGGAAGTGATCTACGGATTCACTTGTAATAGCAGTGTTGATCACTGATTATCATCAATAATATACTTACCTCTAGCATACTTAGCTAGAGTTTCTAACAGAGTGGGTGAACTTCATGTTTATTCATCTCTTATTTGTTGTCCAAGCCATTCATAATTAAACAGTAAAGTGAGACAAGGGCATGTTAAATGACTGGATACAATACCTTCTCAGGCCGAGTCTCCACCTCAAATCGAATCAGACCAACACAAAGCACAGCAACAACTGCCAATGACAAGCATAGGACAATAGTGGGATTTCTAGCAACCCATCTTCCATATTGCCTGAATATAACAAAAAAACCATCAGAATACTACTTCTCTACATAAAAGTATTAAAACAATATTTCACCTGTAAAAGTTTGAGATATGTCCTCGAACACCAGAAAGACCGAACCGATTTCTCAGACTAGGAACCATCTCATGAACCTATTTTTACAACAAATCCCGCATTATCAATTAGGGCTTCAATCCCAACAACTTAACACAAATGCAAGGTAATCAACAAGAAAGCACAAGATAGGGGAAACAAGAACAAAAATGGTAGAAGAAAAATCTAGACAACGTTAAGGTTTGTATTATTAGTCAGAGCCCTTGCATATTAGAATAGCTAGCATCAATTTGACAAGCATACTTTCTCCATGCTCTCACATTTGAAAGGTTTAAAAATGTCCATATGTTGATCAATCAAATAGGCCACCAACAAATAGCCACATCTACTGCCAAAATTAGCCTAGAAAAGTTAAATAAACTTGGATATGGTAAAAGTCAATTCAAAAGCAATAAGAAGTAACTTACAGAACACATCAATAAACTAACACAAAAGGATGCTAGTGACTAGATACTGCTACAACAAAGACAACCCATTAATTAGAACTTAGAATCAAAAAATGGTATGTCAGAGAAATACCATGTGAACTTGATAAGTAACTTCAAAAAACAATTTAACCAATCCACAAGCATGAAGTACCACTATACCAAAATTTCATTGCCAGACAGGTAATTGCATGAGGTAACATCCATTTCTAACAAATTGGCACAAGTAAAAGACCATACACGGACTAGTGGAGGTTAAGAGCTAAAGTATTGTTAATAAAGCTTTGTATATGGAAAACATTCTTTGGCGCGTGCTCCATCCCTCCAAATTGAGGGTGGAATTGTAAACATTGTTTAATCGTGAAGAACGACCTAAGAATATCAAAAGGGAAAGTTTTGACGTTTATATACCTCTCTTTGCTTTTGAATGTGATCCGCATCAATTTCATTTTCAACTACAGGCTTCAACAGAGGTTCCGTATCAGCTACATTTCTTTCTTTTGTCCGATCAAATAAAGCCCACCCAATAAATCCAGAAACCAATATAACATATGCGACTGCCAATGAAAAATCAATGCATTTGACCTGAAATTATTATCAACAGCTCCCAGTTCAGTGTAGCAGCTAATAACTTTTGGTTCAGGTCTATTACTAACTTTTCGATGTACCAACTCAAACCAAAAAGAACCACCAAATGAACAGTGAAAAAATGAAAAACGGCAGAAGTTGCAACACTTGCCAACCTTAAGAAACCAAATTCTAATAGAACATGAATCTTCTTTGTGTGGAGAGGGCGGCTCTGAATTGGAGCACACTGGAGATAAAGGGCAATCACCACAGGAGCATCCCAGTAAAGTATCTCCACAGGAATACGTGCTGACATTCATAAGCTTCATTTCAGACTGTTCGGGAATGCTCAACTTAAAATCAATAGAATAAGGTGAACCGGGATAGCCTGGTGGTGCTTTCTGACCAATAAATGCGAACCACTCTAGAACGCCAAAAAACAAAAACTTCAAAATCTAGAATGAAGAACTTAAATGTAAATGGGAACACAAAATATTTTACATTAAACATGGTAAAATTAATTAAAGTAGAAGGAATCCCGCTCCTTATCAGTTAGGCTTATAAGCACAGTAAGCACAGTGTTAAGATCTTTCAAGTTTGCACTCCCTCCAGCAAGACAGTCTAGGATTGCAGAATCATTTGATGTTACTTTGAATATATCTTAAATGGCTAACCCTTGGATATCGTTTAAAAAAATAGTTCAATCCAGTTGTCCAATTCTATAGTGAATTCATCCTATGTCTGCAAATTCCATCAGTTAATTACAATCAGAAAAGAAGCTCTAAGTATCGGGTTGGAAACAAGACAAGACTCTTGTGGAGGTAGTTAAGGCCAACATATCAATTGTACAATAGCACTGCTATTTGTCCAACATATCTCTTATTTATAAATTCCCATTCTATTATGATCTACCAGAGACCCTAAGCCCTACAACTTAAGGACTCCAAAGACTATGATACCATAACTACAATAGCCTAGCTTGACCATCTATTCCTACTAAAAAGGTATTAAATATGTCATACTGGTCTATATATTAATTTTTATGTGCCTCAATAATTTATTAAGAGAGGTTTTGATGTACCAAAAGGGAGAAAAATGTGGAACTGGGGCAACCGGTTGGACTAAAAGAACATGATAACTGCAAGCAAGAAAATTTTGATCACAAATGTAGAGACAAGCAGAACTTCAGAAAATTTATAGAAATACCCTCAAGTAGTACATCACCTTCAAAATTTCTAGCACCAGCACCAACAAATGCAATGGCCCTTGTATTCATTGTCCCAAATTTCACATCTTTGCAAGAATTATACAGTCCTTCTCCAACACCGCCAGAGACATAATAGTCAATACCATCTACAGTCAAGTTGCCATTAACCTACAAAAGTGATAAAAATAACACGTTTTTATCAATTTCAAAGGCAGCCGTTTACCTTCAATATCATGTTTAAATGAAAAGCTTGAGACAGAAAATGATACTCAAACAAAAGGATTAAAGAAAAAGACAGATTTATTAATAAATATGTTGGAAAAGCCACCTTAGAGATGTAATGTCAAAATGTATGTAGATAATAAACATACAATTCAGGCAGCTAAATAAAATATGCTGAGAAGGCCTGACCTCAGAAGTGGAAGTCACATTGATGAAGAGGCTTTGATTTGGAGAGCAAGATAGTTCACAGAAAAGGTTGAGGAAATTCCTCAGGCAAGCTGGACAACCAACAAGAAAAGGGATTGCCTACAATAGAGGTTGTATAGGTTATACTCACGTGTGCATACAAGTCACACACGCACAGATACATATACAGACAGAGATAGAGAGAGAGACTCACTTGTTGGACCTGTGCTCGCAATGTGTCAAACTGAGCCTCTGTGCAACAGAGGTTTCCAGTTATTGTGGGGCACAGGCTTTGAACCTTGGCAGAGAAAAGTTGATCCGGCTACAGAGTGCACCATGGTATAATGAAATTAGTGGATGAAGGTTGGTACAAGAATGTTGAAACAGTCACTGAAGTGAATAGGAGTGAGTAGTACACCTTAACAGAAGGAGTAGGATAAGGGCAATTAAGAACCTTGCCATCACTGCGCTCCCCGCAGATGTCGTACATTGCACAATATTCATTAGAATCCGTTTCCCTGACCCAAAAGACCATAACAAAGTAATGATTATGTTTTTAATGACAATAACAAATTAGAGGAGTTGAAATGAAAAGGGGGTTTCTTTACCCGATCGAGAAGTCAGAAATCAAAGGCAAGGAAGAGGCTGTCGGGTTTACACATAGTAAGAATGCGAAGAAGAAGATGGTCTGCAGAAAAAAGATTTACCCAGGGTTGATTGGGGATAAATAAGAAAAAGAAAAGTTGATTTTACGAAATTCAGCAGAAAATAGGGTAATTGAAGTAGAGACAGAACAGGAGAAAGTAGAAAAAAGCGAAACGATTACTTGTAACAGAGAGAGGCGATGGAGGGAAGAAGGCATAGCCATGGGGTTTTGCTTCAGTGATCTTTGCATCTATCTATCTATACGATTATGTTTCGTAATTAAAGAAGCAGCAGCAGAAGAGGGTGAGAGTTCGTGGTTTAAGTAAAGAAAGTACAGTAGATTGGTAGGCTTAGCTAGAGGCCGAGGGGAACCGAACATCATCCAGCCAGAGGCGCACAACAAGGAACGTGGTCAGACAAAGTGGCAAATCTTTACTTAAAAGACACAACTCAGCGTTTTGGGCTCTTGCTCACCGGAAACAGACACGTCTCCTCGGCCCTCGCCCACCCTCGCGTACTTTCTTATGCTTGTTTTTAATTACCAATCACCAACCACCGTTTTGTCAGTTTCTCTATTAATATCAACTACCCGCCCTTTCTTCCTTCCTTCCATTTTTAGTTTTAAGTTTGTTGATTATTTGATAATTTTCTAAATGTGTGATATTTTAAACTTTGCATAAAATCCAACTTTATAGATGAAAATGTAATATGAGAAAACTAAGAGGAGGCCCAAAGTCCAACATGATCATGGCAGCTTCTTATGTTACCCCGCCACACCTTCACTCTTTTAGTCTTCATCCAACTATAATACGAACTAAGATCTTCTGTTTAGTATTATCTTATCTTATTATGTCTCATAAAATTTCAACCATTTATTTTGTGGGATTCACGCAGGGTTCACGCAGGACTTACACAGAACTCACAAATAAACGGTTGAAATTCATTAGACACAATAAAACACCATAATATTGGATAAAAGATCTGAATTCGTATAATACTTTAGCTTATCCTATCCGCTTTGGGATGAGAAATGCGCCTTGTCAAAGATGTGCACCAAGCTGTAACCGCCAACGACCTTCACACCTCTCTCCTTTGCCACCATTCTCATCCTCCCTGCATCTACCCATTTCCCTTCTCCACCATACATGCCTGACGCTACCATATAGTTGGCCCAACTCAGCGGCTCCAACTCCGTTACTCGAGACATGGCTCCTTCCCCAAGCCTGCTGTTCCCCTGGCTTCTACAAGCACTCAAAACCGAACTCCAAGCACTTGCATTTCCACCCATCATCTTAATCACTTCCATTGCATTATTAAGCTCTCCAGCCCGACCTAACAAGTCCACCACACACGAGTAGTGTTCAACTCCAGGCTCAATCCCGTCCTCTTCAACCATCGATCTGAAAAAGGAGAGCCCTTCTTCAACTAATCCTCCGTGACTGCATGCGCAAAGCACCGAGAGCGCAGTAACAGCATTCGGCTTGACCCCCTGCAACTTCATTTCAGCTACCAAGGCCAAGGCTTCATGGGGAAGACCATTCATGCCATAGGCAGCTACCATGGCACTCCATGTAACAACATTTTTATGCGGAATTTGGTCGAACCACTTCCTCGAGGCCTTTATGTTCCCGCATTTTGCGTACATGTCAACAATGGCAGTCCCAATTCCCACTTCTACACCCATGCCCCTGCGGATAGCCACTCCATGAGCCCACTGTGACCTCTTCAGGTCAGCTGAAATCGAACAAGCTTCAAGAAGATTGACAATGGTTATTGAATTCGGCATCTCTCTCGCATTGCTCATCTCCCGGAACACAGCAATAGCTTCATCGGGCCTCCCACAACGGCCAAACCCAGCAATCATCGTGCTCCATAAGGCCACATCTTTTCTCCTCGTTCTAGCAAAGACTTCCCACGCAAGTTCAACAAGATCAGATTTGGCATATGCATCAATTATAGAATTTAGTAGCATTGCATTTGAATCAAACCCTCGGCGGAGTATTGTACAGTGGACCGATTTGCACTGAGATGGCAACTCAAAATACTTGCATATCTTTAGTACACTGACCAGAGTAGCCTCATCAACTCTAGGTCCGTCCTTCTGCATTGAAGAAATCAACGACAGGGCTTCCATATACTTTTGGTTAAGGACAAAACCAGATAACATTGAATTCCACGAGACATTATTCCTCTGAGAAATCTCACAAAAGACCTTAAATGCAGAATCGGCATCGTTGCAACGGGAATACATGTCAATCAAAGAGTTTTGAACAAATATATCACCAACTAAACCTCTACAAATCACCAACACATGCACCAACCTCCCCATGCTGATATACGCTAAATTAGCACAGCCTTTCAGGACACTAACAATTGTCACTCCATCTGGCTTGATACTTGGTAACATCACCATCTCTCTGAACACCGCCAACCCAACCTGACTTTCTTCCCTCTGCACATAACCGTTTATTAAAACGCTCCAAGCAATAACGTCTTTCACGCGCATTTCGTCAAACAGTTGTCTAGCAAACTGCATTCCAGCATCTACATACGCTCCCAGCAACGAATTTTGAACTGAAGAAATGGCGTAGAAGCCACTATGAATCAGGTAAGCGTGCAGTTTGGACAGTTGTTGCTTTAATTGTAGAAAATGACATGCTTGAATTACGAGGACCAAAGTAGAAATGTTGGGGTCGAACCCAGAAATCCTAGCACAAGTAAACCATTCCAACCCTTCCTCAAAGGAACCGCGAGTGAGGTGCCCATGAATCACAATATTCCAAGAAATAGAATCCGCGTTCGTCATGCAACGAAACGCGGTCACAGCTGCATTCAGGTCCCCATATTTACTGTAGAAGTCCAAGATTGAATTTCCAACGGAAGTATACGATTCGTGTCCCTGTTTGACCAAGCAAGCATGGAAGGATTTTCCATGCCCACAAGACAAGTTTGAATAGGCTTTGATAACCAGGGGTAACAACAAAGAGTAATCCGCTGCTTCAGCTCCCGCCCTTTTCACTTCACCATACCCATAAATCACCTCTTGCCATTTTCCATTTGCTGACGACTCTTTGATTCTCAAAATCCAATTATAAAGCTTTGGGTTTGATAATATAGTTAAGAATCGCATTGTCTGTACAAGGATCTTGGAAATGAAGATCTAAAAGCACATGTGAGGAGAGCCCTTGAAGATTAGAAGGATGCTGTTCAAATCGAAAAGCATCGAACCAAAGAAAAGATTTAACTTCCGAATGTGCCTGTGGAATAACAAATGAGTTCTCTTTTGCATAGTACTACTACTTCAACAACAACAACATATTCGAATCCATTTACATAAACATATTGACAAATAATATAACCTCAAGGGCACTGCTTATCTAAAAAACGTGCAGGTTGTTGATGGACACGATTTCCATCCTGCCTTGGATGGAGTGGAGAACGACACTGCGGAGGTTGTTGGGCATGTCGCTGAGTTGTACGACGGTTTGCACGAGCTCTGGGCTCTAGTTGCCTGTCATTACTTCGTCCTATGATCTCCAATGTTTCAACTACGTCTTTCATTGGTGGTCGGTGCTTGGGTTCCGATTCAAGACAGGTTAAAGCGAGCTGTGCTATTCTAAATGCTGCCTTGGAAGGGTATCTTCCCTCCAATCGAGAGTCCATAATGCTCTTCAACTTTCTCCTGTCAGATAAGTATGGCTTGATCCAGTCCACCAGATTATGTCTTCCACTTGGTCGGTTTGTATCAATTGCCCGTAACCCAGTCAATATCTCAACAAGAACAACCCCGAATCCGTAAACATCACTTTTTACATACAAGTGCCCTGTTTCAGCACAAGAACAACGCCATAAGATGAGATGAGGAACATTTTGAAGCTGGTCTGATCAAATGCTTCATGAAGTATAGGTGCAAATTGCTTACCTGTTGCAACATATTCAGGGGCTGCATAACCATTGGTGCCCATTACTCGTGTCGTTACATGTGACCGGCTATCTGAAGGCCCCAATTTGGCCAAGCCAAAATCTGATATTTTGGGTGTGTAAGACTACAATACAAAATCAGGAAAACTTCTGAATAAAAAGGTACATGGGACAGACACGAATAAAATATAAACACAAGTAACTCACAGAAATACTCACCCCGTCGAGCAGTATGTTTGAGGCTTTAAAATCTCGGTAGATGACTTGCTTGTCAGATGTATGCAAGAAGGCAAGTCCCTTTGCTGCTCCTATAGCAATCTTAATACGTATGTCCCATGGAAGAGGTTGAACAGCTGAGCCTCCTGAACCCCATAAGAAAAGTTGTCATGTAAAAACACAGTATAATGTTAGAAGAGAACAAGCATGCCATATCTGGAAACAGCAGAACAGAAGTAACGCGCCAGCTCTTACTTCCAAATAGATGATTCTCTAAACTTCCTTTTTGCATAAATTCATAAACAAGGAGCAGTTCCGTCTCCTCCCAGCAATATCCTACCAACCTCACGAGGTTAGGATGATAAAGTCTTCCCAAGAAATTAACCTCCGACTACAGCAGTAAACCAACAATTACACCAATAGTAAGTAGTGAATCAGAAAACTTCTGTATCGATACGTATATGCTAGCAATCTTTCTTGTGTGACCTTCACTGGCACCAAAATAAGAAACAGAAAACGAGAACGCAAGTCTATTCAATTATATTTGAGATTCAGAATGAAATGTCTCTAATAGTCTAATGTTGCTCAATAGCACAAATCATCTATCCAGGGTTGAATCACCTGCCACTCTTCAAAGCCTTGCCAGCTCTCGCTATTCAATTTTTTAACAGCAATTACAGTACCACTTCCAGTCTTCCCAGGGGCCTTCTCGTCAAGCCAACCTTTAAAGACTTTACCAAAACCTCCCTCTCCAAGCACAGTATCAGATCTGAAATTCCTGGTGGCAGACTTCAGTTCTGAAAACGAGAATATTTTCAAGTTCGGTGTCGGCAAGATCTGCCCATTTGGATAGACCTCAACATTGCTTCCACCCGAAATTTGGCTGTTCACTGAAACGTTGCTAGTCCCAGAAAAAGTTGAATTGCTGGGTTTGGAAGAAGTTGAATTGCTGGGTTTGGAAGAAGTTAAATTGCTGCTGGTGTGAGATGTCCCTACAGCCATGACAGAACTAAAGTTAAATTCTACACACACATATTGGAACCAATGCAAGAATATAGCTACTGATCAGTGATAAATCAAAACGAGAGTCAAACCAAAATATCACAAAAGAGATTACCAAGAGCAGAGAATAACAGTCAGTATTATCCAAGTGAGCAATCGAAACAGAATGCGGAAGCAAAAGCAAAGTTAAAACATCAACAAAGATTTTTCACAAGGCTTCCATACGGTTGAGCAGTAAGTACATATAATTTGGGGTTAGAAGGAATCTAGTGGAAAATTGGAAGAAGAAAGAACAGACGAAATCTATAGATTCATGGATATAGAAGATTAACAATTGGGCAGCAGCTCAGAAGTCCATAGTTTCGCAGCAATCTACCTATGCAAGAAAAAGAGGAAAATAGCTCAAAACTCCAACCTTTCTTGATGGTGAGTGGACTTTGAGCTTGATAGATATAAATAAATAAATAATCCTTGCAACATCGAAGAAATGAAAAACTGAACAAATAGTAACGGGGCCATAGTAGAAAACCAAATGTCTGTTTGAGTAGGAAGGAGTAAGTATATGGTTTACCTGAGGACAGATAATCGTTGGAGGATGGTGAAGGACTACAAGCAGAAGAACCCCAACATATCCCCATCTCAAGAAATGAGCTGTGTACAATCCAGACAGGTGGTTTATCCAGTTCTTCAAGGATCCAAAGACAGCAGCGGGAAGAATAGAATATTATGAAGTCTGATGTTATGGAAAATTAGTAGAAATTGTAAAGTCTTCAAACTGGCTGGCTGCTGTTTCCGTTCTTCTTGGTCAAATTACTGAGACAACTGATGAATAAAAAAGTTTTCCTCTTTTATTTTCCATTGACTAGAACGAAGCTAGGTGTCTATCCCTCCCTCCACTAACCTTAAACCAGTCGATCTGTTGACGTTGAAAGTGTTTGAGGTTCTAGTTAAATGAACTTTGTCATTAAAAATGGACGGAAAATGAAAGTAAGAAAAGCTCGTCAAATCTTGTAGCTTATGCTCTGTCGTCATCCTATTCATGCCAATTACCAAGAATAGACCATGGCCTTTTGGGCTGAAGATGAATAGAAATGGTGGGTTGACAAGTAACAGCAGTGGCCTGTACCCGTGTTGCGCGCCTGAACTGCGACTCATTTGGTTCAATCATTATCCGAAAAAATTATGTGGTGAGTCCAGGACAATGAATACAAACAATTTGATGACATAACAATGTTGTCGTATTTTGCTAACATCAAACACTGACAGCTGATCATGGTTTGCTTCCTTCTAGTCACTACATTTTCTAACAATGTTGTTAAACTTTTGTCCAAGACTGCAATTTTTGTATTGACTGGCTGAGGATGAGAATTTTTAGTAGATAGAACTGACATGAACGATATAACTGCTAGTTTTTCTCCATTTGAATAGGAAGTCTTGGGTCCAAGACAACTTTAGAGTTATTGTATACTCACGAATGCAAGTTGTTACGTGTGGCTTAGGAGAGACAGAAGATGGTAAGAGTCAGAGGGTTGTGCATTTCCACACAACAGTCGATTTGACCAAATCGTTGACTGTTGACTTTAACACAAGCATTTGTTAGATTTAATTGAATGGCCATGTCTGTCCTCACGCCGTTTTGGACATTCAAAGCCTGTCATTGTTAAAGTCTACCCTTCCGCATTTATATTTCCACAAGCATATGAAATATTTCGACTAGCATTCAGTTATTATTTTATAACAAATATGATAAGAGTCCCATGGATTTATAAACTTTTGTTTGTGGTTTTCAAAGATAATGTCGAAAATGCATCATGAAATTTCAATTCATATAAGGTTGCAAGAAAATGACACTTCTGAGTTCTGTCTTCGTTTTCCTTCCCTTCATGATATTACTAAGAAAGTCTGCAGCTTCCTCCTCAACCATAATAAGTGAGTCAAATCTTGTTATTACCCCATAGCTTCCTCCTCAAGCATAATAAACGAGTCAATCTTCAAAGAGGTATTATCAAGCACGTCTTTTTATCTTTTCCTAGAATTTAAAATACGTTAATCTTCAACCAAAACTCTTTATATATGTAATTCCATATCCTCCTTAGTTACTGGGTCTAACAGGGTCCATCCAATCCAACTTCTTGTTATAGCATCATTCTTACACGGACATGCATAGTATCTTACAATTGGAACAGAAAATGTTTCTGTAAAACCAAACACATCTGGAGTTTGGCAAGTTCATTACCAGCTGCCTGTATTAGATGGAGCTACAGAAGGCCTTTGCGATTGTCCTAACTGCTTTCTGCTTTTCAAATAACGATACTAATAGAAGATTTGACACCAGACAGAAGCTTCTGAACATAATGATTCAAATTCTTCCAACATCACTGCTCTCAATTGTTGTCTAATGCTACAAATGTTGGCCTGCTTTTCCTCCCATCCATCGCCCTTTTTAGCTGCTTTGTCAACCTAAGAACTACGATACGTTAAATCTGTACAAATGACATCCCTATGCTTTTACAGATACAATTAGGTGACGCTTGGATGGCTCCCTTCCAATCTTGGCCTCACTCCCAGGAGCACCAATGCCAAACCCCACCGTTCATTCTATTGTTAACTAAAATCATATAAGATCACTAAAACAAGAAAAGGAGATAAATATCTCAATTATTCTTAGAGCTGTAATGCTAAATCTGGCTGTGCTGAATCCACACGACTGTTAGAATTAGGTGAACCTGGAGACTGAAATCTCACATTCAGATCAGGCGGCAGTGTATCTGACTTCTGTTGTGGTGACAACCCTGATTCTGGTTTTGACTGAGATGTTAACCCTTTCCAAGATGATCTCGATTGAGTTCTTGATTTAGGAGTGTCGTTTGTCGCAGATTTTCCTAATACATTCTCTGAAGCTACAGCACTCAAATTTTCCGAAAGTTTTGCAATTTCTAAATTTGAGCTATTTGCTGTAGCTGTTGGGTGGACAAAGTTAGAATTAGTTGCAGAAACTGTGCCAATAAATGGTGAAGACTGATAGTTAAATCCAGGAGATATGGCTGCTGAACCAACTTGTTTTCCCATCTGGGCAGGAAGGTCAAGCCGATATGTTCCATTATATCCATTCATGCCAGGGTGAATCATGGAGCTTTGATGAATCTGAATGGGAGGTCTTGACCTGATCTCACCCACACTGCTGTTTAGCATATTTAACCCTGTATTCAAGTTTGTTCTTTCAGTTGCTTCTCTTTCTTTGAAAGGTTCTGCTGCAGTAGAACCCAAGGATGAATTGGAGGCAGATGGCGGACAAGAGTTGTTTATATGTCCTTCCAAGTGTGAGTGCATTGAAGGCAACATTTTATCTGAAAATTTTTCTTCTCTGGGTTTTCCAGAAATATTCTCTTCTCTCAATTCTGCCGTTTGCAGTGTATCTTCAAGACAAGAAAAGGGCTGCAAGAATGAAGACTGGCCTGGATGGCTTGAAGAAGAAAGTAATGGCCTTTGAGGTGGTATGTCATTCTCTCCAACCCATCCAGGGCCATATTTAACACCAGGGGGAAGAGACCTTTCTATCCTTTTTGAAGCAATTCTCCAAGCAACAGGTCCAATGTTGGCAGCAAATCGAGCTAAACTTCTTGCATAACCATGCTCTGAGAGAAGCCCAACCTGGTTCAGTTGAAAGCACAAGTCAATGACCCAATCAAAGCAAAGGGCTACATGTGACAGCCCAGAAATTGGTCAATGCAAATGCAAGGGCAGTTGTTGACTGTTCAACAGTGAGATGTAAAGTTTAAAACGTATAGCTTAGGTAATCATATAACGACTATCTCTTGTAATCATTTTCAGTTTTCATAGGACATAAAACCATATCCTGTCTCCTATTATCTGCCTAGATTGAGGAACTGAACCCTGAATGATATTGGGTGGCCTCTTATTTCGGCCTCTTATTTCATGTCAAAACAAGTTGCATAGAAGAATTCCCATTAAGGTGATACGTACAGCCATTAGCTGCTTCCTCTCTGCATCAAAAGTACTCAAGACAGATGGCTCTCGTCCACCAGCTAATGGATTATTATAGGTGTTACGTCTGTTATCATCAAGAGGAAATTGTTTCTTTCCAAACTTCAATGAACTACCCTTAGAACCTGAAAAAAGAAACCACCAATGCCTCAAGCTTTGTACTGAACTGAAATGTTTACAATTTTCAATTGTTTTAATCACGGACTAAGCAAACTAGAAATCAAAATTTCAAACCTGTAGCTTCATCATGCCTCTCAGACTTATTGTCGTCAACGCGAGAACCGGTAAATTGCACCAATGAATCTGCTAATCCAGACTTGTCTGAAAGTTGAGGCCCTTTTCTCAGATCATTAATGGAACAGATGCCACTGTCTCCTCCAGTAGCAAGAGTTGCATCGGAGGAAAATTCTGAGCTGGCACGGTCCAACCGAGGCCTACCCAGTGGTTTTTTCAAATTCTTTGTCGGAGGTCTACCTCTCCTCACTACTTTAGGTTCTGCTTCATTGTCATCACTGTCCTGCCTCAAGTTTTCAAAGTTCTTTGTTGCCAGCTCCTGTATGGATCGAGCCTGAGAAGATTCAACCAAGTTTCAGAGAAAATGTCTTGTTGACAGGACAATGGTAGTTTCAAAGTTTAAATGCCAACAATACCTGGCGAAAATAAATGGTATCTGGGGCATTATACTGCATTGCATTCGAGCATATTAAGAACACATCTTTCTGCATGACAAGAGAGATGAACCTTCAGAGAAAGTCAAACAAAATTGAGCAAAGTCTCAAACATATAATTTTTGGAGGAAGATCAGAATAGTACATTGGCTAATCCAGCTTCCAAGGGTGTCATGCAGTTCTTTTTTAAGATGCTAAGAGTAAAAGGCAGAGCATCACAAAAACATAGCTATATATAACATCAAAAATTAAACCTTTTTACGAGTTAGATTTGTTTCTATGTAATAACGATGATCTATAACATCCAAACTTCTAAGCCGGCATTGCCGTACTGGATTTTGGGAATGTTTATTTCTCTCAGTTGAGCCCCATTATGCCAGTTCAATAAATTTTAGGCGCACGACTTCAATCAAAACAATTGTACCTTAATGCTATTCCCTTTCAGATTACTTGGACATCTAAGTACACGTTTTCATATAAATCAAATTAAGAAGAGCCAGGATACAACTTATTTTACTAAAACTGAATTTGTATCAGATTAACTGGGACATATAGAGTAAAGCATAAGTCCTTGGCTAAATGAGCACCAAAAGCAACCATCAATGCTAATAAATGAAACAGAGAACAGTTTGCCAAAACTACAAACACGACCACAGAAAACCAACCTCAAACTGTTCCAGGTTAGCATAGACCCCACCAGAGAGTTTCTTCCTTACAGTCCCAAAATCCATGGGATTTTCAATAACCTCGTGATAATCAGGAAGCTGCATATTTAACATGACATCAATGGAGAATTAAGTTAAGAGAACGCATATAAACGACTAGGAAATTATTATAGTATCACGCAACAAGATTGGCAGCCAACCTCTTCCGGGTCCACTGGCTCAGAGAATACTCCATATGTGTCCTTCCTTCAATTAAATTCATCAAGGAAAAAAGATTGTAACTCAACCCAAAGAGAAAGTAAGTAACGTCAAACAATTCAAAAATAAAATCAGAGGAGTTTGAAAAACGCACTTTTGAAGCCGATCGAGGATAAACAGTAGTAGCTTTTTATCCGGCAAAGGTGTTGAGGGTCCCGAATCTGCAAATAAGGTAAACACATATCAAACCATAAAGTTCTTTAATTTGGCCTTTTCAAGCAAATGGGTAACTGAGCTCGTTGGCTAACTACAAACCTTGGACATCGTTTGTGGGGTTTGTGGCAGAGACAGACTTCTCTCCCTGAAATTGTACAAACAAAAAAGAACAGAGAAGAGATTTAAGCAGAAAGAAGAACAACGATTGCTTTTTATCCTTAATGGCTGAGGACCAGCACAAGCCAAGTCGACGTGAAAAGCCAAAGTGGCATGGAGTTCAAAGCGTCAAAAGGAGAAAACATGCTTGCAACAGAAAAAAAAAGGGAAACTGAGATAGTAACTGAAGAAAAGACAAATATACACTTTTTATGAGATAGATATGACAGCCTCGAATCATTATTATTTCACCAAATAGAAGACAGATTAAATTCCCAACTTCAACAATTGACAAACAAAAATTATATATTTAAAACAAGAAAAAAGTAAACCTTGAACCTTTTTTTTCCTCTCTTTTTTGGTCCAATGAGTTATTATTAGAGTGAACATTAAAAACTCAATTTCCAAAATGGAATTTTTTCGAAGAAGAAAAGACTAGACCAAGTCAACGGCTTCACTGAAATTGTAGAAATTCCAGTGTAGAGGCCCGAAATTCAAGGAAAGGCACGTTTAAACCAAAAAAGTTTCGCGCTTTTTCCATTTACAAAAACACTACCAACAACAAATTCTTGAACTTTTCACTCAATTCTAAGGAAAATTCCATAAAACCGCACTACCTTGTCAGTGGCAGGGAACCCAGATCCATCACCTATCGCATTGATTTTCCTCTTTTTATGATTAGAAGCCACGTTCTTGTCATCTTCGTCACTCGAATCCGACCCATTTGAGTTGAAAGAAGAAGAATTGGGGTCCGATTTTTGGGAAGAGGGCAATTTGAGGACGAGCTTGAGCTTCTTCTCTCGGCGCTTTCCTCTCAATTCTGCATCATCGTCGTCGTCGTTGTGGTGGCTTAGAGAATCCGGTGAGGAAGGAGTGGGGTTCCGGCGGGTGGATCGACGGATAGGGGTGGGAGTGGCAGAGTTGTAAATATGAGGTGTGGAATTGGGAAAGTTTCGATTTTTTTGTTTAAGGTGTTGGGTTTGTTGATATTGTTGTTGTTCTTTAAGGGTGCGTTTTTGAAGATCCAAGAGAGAAGGCCGCCCTTTCTTCTTCTTCTTCCTCCTCTCCACTATCTTACCCATATTTTTTGGCCCCTCTCTCTCCCTCTCTCTCCCTGCTTCTTTCTCTCTCTCCCTAACTAACAAACAGGGTCTTATTTTTATTTTAGAAAATATTTTTACAAAAATATAGGTTTTTTGTCTTAATAATATTTGCATGACTTTTGAAGAAGGGTTGGCGAGGCATGAAGTGCACGTGATATAAAAAGCTGTCCTACACGTGTCGGTAGCTGATTGGGATCACACCTTTCTTTTTGTTCTCCGCCAGTCTAAGACGAACATGCGACACCATTTACATGGGCTACGTGGCACGATTTCAGAGTGGTTTGACCTAGCCACTAAGGAGGTTATACGACTCTGTTTGGAGAGATGGGATTCTTCTCAAATTCTAATGTTTGTCAGTCCCTAGCCATCACGAACGTACCTGCAACCGCAACCCTACTCCTAAACAATGGCTACTTTTGGCGCCATCAATTCTGATTTAGGCAGTAAAAGGTTTGCGAGTAATAGTAATGGGGAGTGGTTGGTTCTTTCTGCTAATGATTTGTGAGGGCCAACAAATTCCCCCCGGTTTGGTGGAAAGAAGGATACTAGGTGGAAAAGTTGAGGACCAAAATCCTCCTTGCTGGGATCATCAGAGAACTTCCTGTTCGCTTCTAGCTGGTAAACTTTTCCCCAATGCTTATAAGGAACTTATTTCCCTTTATTCCGTTTCATTTCGGCTTCTGATGGCTGGACAACTGTGAACAATCTTTCATATTGTCAATCATCAATCTTGATTCTCTCTTCTTTTACCTTTAATTTTTGAATGAACCCCATCAGGATGCGAAGAGGTGAAATTCTCGTTCTTAATTTCATCCATTTTGTAAAGAATTTCATATTTCGGAGCAATGAAGATGCAATCTAATGGTTCTTGAGATGCATGCACGTGTCAGTAAACCAGTTAGACAGGCTGGGAGGAGTGTGTTTGATAATTTTACCAGTTGATCCATTGTTAATGAATCTCTCCAGTTGAAGAAGCCTGTTACAGATCAAAAGGTCAACATCCTAACCATTGATATAATAGAGTTGTGTAAGAGATCAATCGCTATAATTGTTTCTGGAAGCCGGTAAGTGATCATTTGTGAATAAATCAGGCCCTCTTGTTTAGAATTGGACACTTCTCTGCAGGCTAAATGATTAGGCCTCAACTTCAAAAGCCAAGTGGATGACAACTTTCCCTGAAAGAGGTTGTTGATACAGAGATGAAAAATACAGTAAAAAGATGAGGACGACTTGCTACCTCATTTATCCTGCTGAGATAGGATCCTTGTACGTTATATCTTCATTGACGCGGACAGTTGTCTGGTAAAGCCCTGTCTTTCATTTTCAATTCATCGTTGTCAGATGTATTATGGAACGAGAAGTAGCGTTTTGTCAGTCACACTAAAGAGAAAGGTTGAAGTCTCCGAAAGGAACGATGGAAAGAGCTTGAAGTGCAGTGGAGAACTGAATTGTTCCGGTCGCCTTAGTCAGAAAGTCAGTGGGCGGTCCGTTCAGGTTGGAAAGTTGTGAATATAATCAAGTTTGGTCTTTTTCACTTGCTCTCCTTCGTTGTCAACACTCGAGAGCAGCTGATGTAGCGTCTTGGTGTTATCGATTGACAATACAAATGATCTTTTCTTGTTACCATACAAACCTTTTAGCTAAGATATTGGCTCCAAGATTCTGTATATTTGGCAAACGAACATTTTCTTATCCTAAAATGTCATGTTTGTCATGAGTATTGATTTCTATAGTTAGATCTTAATTAAATTTCTTAATTGGTTATCAACTTCAGCCATAAAAATATTAAAATTTTCAAGAACTTCAAACTTATGTTTAAGTAAGAACATATATCCATAATGAAAAATAATCATTGTGTTTGAAAATATCTTGAATTACTAAATGTAACTTTATAAGGTTCAATTTTAAAAAACTTTATAAAATCCACATATATTTGTATGTACGAGTTAATCATAAGTCAAAAGCACGGCTCGATCCATTTTTTTTTATTTTGGTCAACTTATCTCTGCAATAATTAACACATGTTTCTAAATTATCTTAATCTAGAATTAGAAGAATATTATTCTTAACCAATCTCTCAACTATATCTCTAGAAATGTGACCCAACCTTTTGTGCCACAATATTTATGACTTCTTTTTTATGACGATTCTCTTTCAAGTAACTTGTTTGATAATATATGAAGAACCATACATTTCATTAGAGGCAAGACACATTCTATATAAGCTATATGATAAGAAAACATTACCAATATATGTTTTGAATTGAAAGATAACTTTACAACAAAAGTTTCAATAACAAAACTATATTTTTTAATCCAAAATAGATATAGGGATTAAATTTAGTCTAAAAGATAATATATAAAATGTGTCATTTAATAGAGGCGTAAACCCTGTATTAAGGTTCAAACTAACATCTCATATAGAGATTACATCAACCTCTTCGATATTGCTCATCATTAGTTTTTCTTCCTCCCTATTCAACTTTCTCTTTTGTACGATTCCCTATACCATGAAAGAACCATGAGCTGAGGCTACACTATCTAGCTACAAAAAACATAATATGGTTATAACAATATTAAAATCATGTATCATACAAGCCATATAGTTACCTGACGGTTATTGCCTTTCTTTTTAGGTTTTATACTTCTAACATTCTAACTTCTTATGTCCCTTCTTGTTACATAAGAAATACCTCATACTTATACTCATCCTCATACTCATACTCATACTCATACTCATACTCATACAGTTTACAATATCCACAGGACCTTTAACAACACTAAATTGACCAACATCTATATATGGAGGAAATTTAAGTTTCTTATCTTTAAATTTACGAGGCTTTACCTTTGCCTACCACTTGATTGTCATTAAGGCTATATGAGTTGTATTCTTCAGCTTTTCTTCTTCAACAACATAACAGATGATAAGTGCATTTATTTCCCAAGCTTTCTCCTAATAATTGTGTGTGGTAACTAGAATACCAAATTCTAATGGAAGTGTATTCAAAGCTTGGTAAATTATACAAGCATAGGGAATATAGATATTTAATTCCCTCAGCTTAGTATGAAGGTGAAGCATCATAATTTTATACTTCCTCACTCCCTGTGCTTCAATTCCTTTAATTACCTATTTTAGCATTAGAAGGTACCTTATATCTTTGTTAGATGTTATTAAGGAAATCCCTTGCTATGTTTATTTCTAGAAGTCTACTTAGCAAATGGTTTGACGTAGATCTCTTTATGGTCAAATAACACATCCTATTTGACCTTTTGCAAGCTACATATGTTGCTTTCTTAACCTCTGAGCTGATAGGTGTAGGTGTAGATGACCTATCCTTAACTATGAACATGTTTATATATGTCATCTCCAGCGTAAATTCCATATCTTGCTTTCATTTCAATTGTGACATTGTTATTATTTACAGAGAACATGACTACAAAATTGATAATGTAATGATCATCATAAAAGTAAGATAACATCGATAAAGCCCTAAAATAATATATGTACCAAACATCTTATCAGATTTATCATGAAACACCAATGAGCTGAATGCATAACAAATGCAAATAAGACCTCCACATAAAAGTGATTAGAGTACATACCATAAGTTTTATAATTATACCACCTGCGAGCGAATAGATCACTTAAGCAATGACTTTTGTCTATCTTATTCCCTTATGCATATCTTAAAGTCTGATAGAAGGCCAACATTCGTTGGTAGAATAACCAAATACAAAACCAAAGACATCCTTAAACATGCAATCAACATATATAATTCAAATACTACCTTTAAAAATCACTATTGTGACTACATTCTCATTAATACCCAAATGGACCCATAAACATAAGGGACACACCTATATGTTATCCTTATAATTTTCTATATGGATGTGTAGGTTGTGATCATCTAGAAGTGATGTTAAGACTTACCCTCAACTTGAAAGATTTTAGATTAACCTGTCCATAAAACTAGTAACTTATAAACCAACCTATTAACTAGTATGAACATGTATATAACTTTAATATATGCAAACTACTTGTTAATAAACATACATATGAGTTTAATATAAGTGTAAATCACACTAACACTTTATTGATTAGAATGGCATTCCTTAATGCTTGACATGTTAATTTGAATTCAAGCTTGCTAAACATATTCCATATAATCATTATTTTAGGTTAAATGAGTAGCACATTTCATATAATTATTATTTTATAAAATATATTCATTAAGTTACAATTGTCAAGTTATTGTAACAATCCTCAAACTATTGGCCCTTTAGTAGAAGTTGTTTCGATCTACAAAATAGTGTGGATAATGTTAACATTAATAATTTGATTAAAATTAAAATAGATGGTAAAGTAGTAACTACATACACTGATAGGTTGTTCATTAGGTCTTGTTACATTATAGTTTCTACTCAAAAACACCATAATTCCTACATTTTTGCACTTGAACTTTTGCAACATCTTTCTTGTACTTTCTTTGGTTCATTTTTATGTCTTCTTATTACCTTTTTTCGCCTTCATGGCATCACCCTCTTGGCTGATGGACGCATTAGCTCATAATCATTCAATGACCAAAAGATCATTCCTTTAGAAATAATAAGATTAAAAAAATATGTTCAAATATTCCTTACGTTCTTCAATCATCTTTGTAGTGGTAATACTAGACTTTTCTAGAAGATTTTTCTAGAATTCTTTCTCGAAAATATTTAGCCAAAAACTTTGCAATGTAATGATCCAAATTTTTGTTAACTTACTTATAATGGAGTAATAAAGTGAAAAGCCTATAAAAGTATAAGTTGAGATTAAGAAAGCTTAAGTTCATTTCTCTTTTAAACTCTTTTCTTTATAAGTTGCTATTCACTTCCAACTTTCAACACTCATACGTTCACCATTCAACCACCATTTTTGATGATCTAGGACTCTACCGGAAGCTTTTAGGGCACTCTACCAAACCCTTGAACTTATTTCATCAAAAACAAATCAGATTTGGAGGAATCACGACTAAAAATTTTGATTCATTTAGGTAAATACCGATGTAGCGCCCCCTTACCGTAGGGTACCCACCGGGACGCCCGTAGGTCATCCTGATATATATCCTACGATGAGGGTGCACTACGATACGATCATTTCTATAATCCACATGGCATCAATATAATTAATCCGCAATATCAAAATCACTGAAATTTAAAACCATAATACTTTTCTCATTTCATAATATCAATCATAAATATAGACAAGTCTATCAGTTCCCTACAGTCTAAATACAATATTCCCAAAAAGGAAACTGATACAAAAGTCTATACTAAGTCATCCCCCAAAATCAATCCCAGCTGACCGACCTGTGTGCCA
>JANIHY010000210.1:70509469-70519508 GCA_027479065.1 Erythroxylum brevipes
ATTGTAAACTTAACTTAAACTTTCAAACTTTAAAATATACAATTTTTTTAAAAAGTTCAACAAATACAACATAAAATAAGATAATAAAGCACACTAGTCATATTTCATCAAAAAGATTAAAAAAAAGATCATGATTTTTATTTAAGTTGAAATCATCAAAATTAAGATATTTTAAATAAATAAGTCGGTTTTTTCTTTTACCGATTCAAAGGTTTTTACCGGTCTAACCGTAAAATGAACGGATCAATTATTTATAAAAAAATACGAGCAAATTTGGACTGTTTCATACTTTACGTTACTAATTTTTCGATCCGACTGACCGATGTAGTCTGATTTTTAAAATACAGCTTAAAACAAGATCAACAATGTAACCATACTCTTAGTTAATAAGGAAGAGTACTTCGAAAACAGAGAAAAAAAGGGAGTGGCTGGCGATGACCAAGTCTCTATTAAGGAAAAGTAAAAGATTGCAGCTGGTGTTGAGTGTTGACGATGCATGCCGGGAGTGAGTTTTTAACACCTTCTAATTATGTTGAGTCGCCTTTCTAAGTTGGTTGGTACATAGTAGACCAGCCCGTCAACGTTTTTTTCGTAAGGTTGACCTATTCAACTTGGCCAACTTAACGTTTGGATGATTTTTCTTCTTTTAATATTTTCAGCTTCTTGCTTATACAGTCACTAATAACCAATCATCTCTCTCTCCACTCGGTCCTATCTTAGGTTACATGATATGGACAGTGCCGGGGGGCCACTTTCAATATATTTCAGTAGTATTTTTTTTATACATTTTTCATTTTAAAAAAGTAGTAAATTTTTAGTTGTAAGTAGGAAAATAAAAGAAAGTTCCATTAACTAATAAATAACTTACTGATAAAGTTAACGTTATTTAATCTTAAAAATTAAATAGTTTTCTTTATTAGCTATATAATATTAATGTTAACTTGTTAAATTTATAAATCCTTTTGAAGTATTTGAGTATATTTCTTATACTCTATTTTTTTTAATCTTTATCAACATATGAATCTAAGATACTTCAACTCAAAAAATGACGGTAAATTTTTTTCATGATTTTGTATTATGAGTTCTAAGTGATAATTTAAAGGTAAAATTTTTTTTAATGTATTTTTAGCTAATTAAATATTTAAATATATTATAATTAATTTGTAATTTGCCATTACCATGGGCATTTTATTAGCATTTTAAATCATAACATTAATATTAAATGATACTATGTTTATTTGTATTTCTCCTTTTTTATTTTTAGATTACTTATTATTTATAAAATATGATTAATCATTAATAAATAATTTAATTTTTGTAATTATAATTTTCATTATACTTTGCCACAAGTAATGTAATAATTGTTGGATTTGTGTTCTTATAGAGGTTCCCATAAGTTTAGTGATAATATGACTAAATCAAATAATTTAAGTTACTCAATTCAAAAATTACATTTTGTATGTTTCTATTAAACACGTCATGATAATTAAATAATAATAAAATATTTAATAATTAAATAAGACCGTAAATAATTAGATGCATTTGATAATTAAATAAAAATAATTTGATAATTAAATAAGACCGTAATATGTTAAATAGTTTAAATATTTTATTTATCGAGAAGAATATGTTGAATGTTATTGATTTTGATAATATTATTAATAATTTTGCATCTAGAAATATAAAGAGAAATTGTTTTTCATAAATTATGATCATCTGTGTATTTGTTAGTATTATTCTCTTAGTGTTTTACTGTTCAATTGCTGCTATTGCTATTTTGTTATTACTGATACTATTTTTAGTGATTTTATTGCTATTGAAATTTTGCAAGATATTATTAACTGATGTTATAATTATTTAATATTTTATTAAACGTGTGAACTTATAAATTGAGTCAATTATATATAAATATTAAATTTAATAATAAAAATATGCTTTTAAATTTATACTTTTATTTATTGTCAATTTATTAGAATATTTTTTTACTTCGCCCTTAAGATATGGTATTGTTGGCCAATTCTATGCTCCACAATTCCACATAACAGAACTATTCCCATATTAGCAATCTGACAGCTAAGTCCACTAATCCATTTACATAATATCTGGACCAAGGCATGCATGTGTGTCTGGTCTGGTCAGATTCACACTAACTGTTATTATTTATTATTACACAGACGTCAACAGGTAATGTAAGAGGCACTAAGCTCCGACATTAACTCTCAGCCCCCAACCCAACACGTGGGGTCCGTCTAAAATTGAATGTTTGTTTATTAGTCCTTAATTTCCTCTCACGCATTTCCCGGAAACCCACGCCTCCAGTAAAACATATTATTATAGACAATACACAGAACAGAAGCCAAATGAACAAAACAATGGTTGAAATCTGATCTTTCTTGAGATGGGAAATGAAATGATTTGTGTAGGTAAAGATTCCAGAAAAACGCGTTCTTTTTATGGTTTTTTGAACTAACACCTCCGACCTTATCAATTGAAGGCAGTAAATAAAGGAAGACAGAAAGAAAGAGGAGGACGGACAGAGGGAGATAGCTGGTCAGCACTTCCATCCGCTGTTTCTCAGCAGCAGCAGCAGCCCTAGTCAATGACAAAACTTTTCATTTTTCTTTATAATTCAATTCTATTCATATAAGCAAGCAAGAAGCGAGCTTCTAATGCCCTCGTGTTACTATTGTTGAACATTGATACCCCCATCCTCCTCCACTCATTATTCTTTACATCATTCAAACGTAACCCTTTTCCTCTATATCTATCCAGAGTAGAGATACTCCAGATCCATTCCTGCTCGCGCTTTCTACGACTACTCCTCCTCTTCCGTTATATTGGTATGGGTATACTTCTGTATCTTTCAAAACCTCGTGTGCCATGTAAATTCGTTACACTACTTCCTTTTTTTGTGTGTGTGTGTGAATTCTGATGCGTTATTGTTCTTAGCATTCCGATCTTAATCAGATATTTCTCTTTTATGTTTTGGATGAATTTTGACCATAGTTTTACAGAGAATCACTGGGATTTTTAAACAAACTGAGGATCTAGCTTCATTTGGTGTGATCTGTCTATGAGATGCTCTCTCTGTGAGTGTCCCAAGTTTCTTCACTAATGATGTTTTATTATTTTGTGTTGTCAGTGTGACTTATGAGCAACTGTTGGATGAGGAAAAGGGTTTGAAATAGTTCTCTAGGAATTGTGTCTGTTTCATGGGCAACACATGCCGTGGATCTTTCAAAGGAAAACTTTATCAGGGCTACAATCAGCCCGAGGATCAATCAATCATCAGCTCCAATTCCAAGCGCAACCATTCCTCTGACAACTCTGTTTCTGAACATTCCCAATCCACCATCACTTGCCAAGATTTGTCCAAAAACACCGCCCCTGAAAAGGACTGCTACTCATCTCCCCTTAGCCCCACCAAGAAAGAGGTAATTATGAGACGCGGCACTGATAACCAGGCTTACTATGTTTTGGGTCATAAAACTGCAAACATTCGTGACCTTTATACTTTAGGTCGTAAATTAGGACAAGGACAATTTGGTACTACATATTTGTGCACTGAGATTGCCACTGGCAATGATTATGCTTGCAAGTCAATTTCCAAGAGGAAGTTGATTGCCAAGGAGGATGTGGAAGATGTTAGGAGAGAAATTCAAATAATGCACCATTTGGCAGGTCATAAGAATATCGTGACCATTAAGGGTGCATATGAGGATCCTTTATACGTTCATATAGTCATGGAGCTTTGCTCCGGAGGAGAGCTGTTTGATAGGATCATTCAGAGGGGGCATTATAGTGAAAGAAAAGCAGCTGAATTGACGAAGATTATTGTAGGGGTCGTTCAGGCCTGCCACTCACTTGGTGTAATGCACAGAGATCTTAAGCCCGAGAACTTCTTGTTGGTGAACAAGGATGATGACTTCTCACTCAAGGCCATTGATTTCGGGCTTTCTGTGTTCTTCAAACCAGGTAGAAATTCCCAACTTTTTGCCAGATGCATTCAGAATTGTAATCTCACCAAGATCCTGTTGGTACTCGATAGTTATCAAATTTTTGCTGCACCATTGTTTCTTTTATTAGTCTATTGTGTCAAATTCTTTACCTCATCTTTTATGGTTGATCCATTCTTTTGTTCGCTTTTAAATTACTTTTCTTGTGTCTGTAGTTCTTGTTTGCGTAACTGTGACTAATTTTTGCAAAAGTTTCTGTAGATACTCGATCCGAATACTTGAAACATAGCAGTAAGTGGCTGCATGTGGTTGGAAACCACATGTTGTTTGATACATCATAGCCCTTTAAAACTTCACGTGTTGTTTGATACTTCAGGTCAAATTTTTACTGATGTGGTTGGAAGCCCATATTACGTTGCTCCCGAGGTGCTTCTCAAACATTATGGTCCAGAAGCTGATGTGTGGACTGCTGGTGTCATATTATATATATTGCTAAGCGGAGTGCCACCATTTTGGGCAGGTGAGTGTTCCTTGTTGTATGGCTTGAGCAACATAATCTTTTCAATTCTATGTCCAATGGATTAAGCGGTTCATCTGTTTGCATTTCAGAAACACAACAAGGAATATTCGATTCAGTGTTGAAGGGATACATTGACTTTGAGTCAGACCCCTGGCCCCTTATATCAGACAGTGCAAAAGATCTTATTAGGAAGATGCTCTGCTCTCGTCCATCAGAACGCTTGACTGCCTATGAAGTACTGTGTATGTCTAAGCTTTCAATTGCTTTCATAACTTGTATTCTTGAAACATCTGATGTAGATAGGACCACGCGGACTAATTCTCAGATTGATGTTCATTCTTTCCGTGGTTACTGCACATGCAAGTGGTATATTGCAGAATAATTATGTGAAAATTGCAAGCAAATAGTTTCTTTCTACCTTATAATTTGATTTCTTTCTAATGCATTATTATGTTTTCCTTCCTAGTTAAGCCGAGAGGTCAACTCTTAATTCCATTTTTTTAACAAGCATTTGGATCTAGTAGTTAACGCTCTATGATCAGAAAATGTTTCCAAAGCAACTAGTCTTCCGCAAATCAATTCCCTTATGTTCATTTTTTATTCTCTTTCCAACTTGCTGCCCTTAAATTGGGCTAGACAACATGGATAGCTTCATTCTCTCAGAGGCCCATCCCAAAGATTTGAATCTTACCACTGGTCCTCATCCCTGGATATTAGGAATCAATCTAACCTTTTCTACAAAGTTTGTGATGTAGAATCCTGCTGCTTTTGTAATCATTCAGCACGTCTATAAGTTTGTACTGTGCTCAAGACCAAACTCAAACTGAAATATGCTTGTTTTGTCAGGTCATCCTTGGATATGCGAAAATGGAGTTGCTCCTGATCGAGCATTGGACCCAGCTGTGCTTTCTCGTCTTAAGCAGTTCTCAGCAATGAATAAATTGAAGAAGATGGCTTTACGAGTAAGTTCATGATCTCTGGACTGTATACTTTGGGTGTCAATGGCACTCAACAAAGAATAGATATAATTTTTCATATATTAACATGAGGCTTAGCTTACAACATAGTGTAATGTTTATGATTCCTACATTGCTACTTCTGGGAAAAATTCACTTTTTTTCTGATGCTTCCGCTACTTGCTTTGATGTATTGTATCAGGTAATAGCTGAAAGCCTTTCTGAGGAAGAAATTGCAGGTTTGAGAGAAATGTTTAAGAATATGGATACTGATAATAGTGGCGCAATTACATATGATGAATTAAAAGCTGGCTTGCGAAGATATGGTTCTACCTTAAAGGATACTGAGATACGCGACCTTATGGATGCGGTAAGATGATGATGTGTGTGCCTCTGATTTCCATCTTTTTTCATTATGTAATCATTGCATTTCCATTCCTTTAGTCCCTTCTAATCTTCCTCTTGGTCTTTATGTTATCATAGTTATTTTCTTTTTTGAATATGAATCAGGATATTAAAATAGTAGTGTTTCATGTTGCCAGAATTTTAATGCAAGATGCAGTAGACTCACATCTTTCGAGCGATTACTTTGTGAATGCTTCTCTAAAATATTTTGTTAATGATTTATTTAGTGACAGTCTGTTCTGGTACTAGATTTCAATAATCTAATGCAATTACATACTTCCAAGATCACTTTTAAAGTGAACTAATATATTCTCAAGTCCTCCCCTATATCTCCTTAGAAAACCACTGATAGATTACTTTTTCTTATGATAGAAGAGTATCTTTCATTTCCTAAAATTTCTGTTACTGCAATTCCATCCCTGTGACTCATCATTTTTAGTAGAGCTGTTATGTCAATTTTGTTGCTTCTTTTGTTGTTCTTATTGTGCTGACTGATATTGGCGGTAATGGTAGAAGTGGCAGCAACAGAAATAAGCAAGTTCCTATTGTCATTGTCTTGTTCTGATTTTACGATGATAACTTGATTTTGTCAAAATCCAGGCTGACGTGGATAACAGTGGGACTATTGACTACGGGGAATTTATAGCTGCAACAATTCATCTTAACAAATTAGAACGTGAAGAACATCTAATTGCAGCATTCCGGTACTTTGACAAGGATGGAAGTGGCTATATTACAGTTGATGAGCTTCAACAAGCATGTGTTGAGCACAACATGACAGATGTCTTCCTTGAAGATATAATAAGAGAAGTCGATCAAGATAATGTAAGTTGTATAAACTTTTAAGTGGTATTAGATGACTAAAAGCCCTTCTTTGTGTGGATAAAGAAACACGTTTGTTTCGAGGCTTTAGAAGAACAGGGTTTGCAGGTCTAATTATCTTCAAATGGACGTTGAAGGAGGACAATAGATTCAATTTTTCAGTCACTTGTATAAAGATCTTTTGGTAGTTTGTTGTATTTGTTTGGAGTGAGATGTAACCTGTTTGCTTTGTCTTGGTTATTTCAGGATGGAAGAATTGACTATGGGGAGTTTGCTGCGATGATGCAAAAAGGCAATGCAGGAGTTGGTAGACGAACTATGAGGAACAGTGTAAATATCAGTATGAGAGATGTGCCTGGTGCCTGGTAGTAATTTGCAATTTGCAATTGGAAGTAGTCATGTACAGGTACTTTATAAACCATTTATATAAATGATAAGGTAATAGCATATAGCCCCTAAGGTGTGAGCTGTATGGAAATGCTGAGTGTTGGTTTTTGGTGACAAATGAACAGGCTGTATAGTAAAAGATGGCTGGAAGAGATGAATGCGGTTTACCTCTAGGCCATAGGATGCAGATGCAACAAAGGATATGAACATGGAGGAGGAGGATTTGATGCTTGCGCAGATTTTTTCGTTTCTGTTGCTTTATTATAAGCTTTGTGAACTTTGATATTAAAAGAAAAGTGTACTCAAGATACCTTTTGGTAATTAATTGAGAGAGTTAACGTCAGGTTTTTAGTTTTATAATGGGATTTGAGGTCTTTTGAAGGAATTTTCATACTTTGTTCGTCAAATAAAGGCCTTTTGAACAGGCTGAACGTCAAATTGAAAACTAGTCTGACTTATCTAGCATTGTGACGTCATGACCAATACAAAGCTAACAAGCCTGGTTTTCAGCCTTTTCACTTTTTAAGTGGAGTTGACGGTGGGCACCCGAGGCCTAATCAGGCCTCAGAGTTAGAGACTTAGAGCATGGCTCGGAGATGATCAAGTTCGAGCTCAAATTATTTTTATTTTAAAAGTATTTTATTTTTTAAACGAATATATTAAATATACATAAAATTCTGAAATCAAGAAGTTCAAAATAGATTTATTTTAAAAGAAAGTGAATTAAAAAAATAATATACGAGAAACATTATATTTATTTAATTAACCTAATTTATAACTGCTTAACAAATGTTTTTTTAATATAATTGTATATGTTAAATGTATATAAGATTTTGAAATAAATAAGATCAAACTAAATTTATTATAAAATAAATATTTTCTAAATTCACATCTTATGTTCATTCTCAATTCATGATTTATATTTGTATAATTGAATTTAGATTTACACTTTGTTTTCACATTATCATTCTAAATTTTCGATTCAATCTTTACCTTTTGTATTTGTCCAACTTATTTATAAGTTTACACCTCAAGAACACTTGGTTACTCTGTATCATAACTCAATTTCTTGTCATCTCTTTTCTAACCTCATATGAATTCATAATATCTAATTCTCATTCACAATTAATCACTTAATACATATTACTCAACTTCTTTGAATCTTAGCTACAATCATATGAACATTTTCATTCCCATTATACTCATGCCTTGGGTCTTTTGATATTATCCCTTCATTCACTAAGTTATAACCTTCATTTTCACTTCAAACATAACATACATTAGTCACATAAATCAAGGATCATTCTAGGTTCAATTTAATACCCATTTAAGCCTCAATTAGGATCACTTGACCCTTGAATGTTTGTTAGGTGGACATCTATGTCCATTAAACGGACCTTCACAGGTCATTTACAAAAACTTGATAATTTGACCCTCTAGACATTAAAATCTCTTTTCTTGGTCTTCATAGAAGTTGTATATCTCGAAGTTCTCTTTAAAATCATACCTAAATGACCTCAATCCAAGTTCTACAGAAAAAGTTATGCCTCTTTCACTAAAGTATGTCCAATTGCATCCTGTTTTTCAGATTTATAATTATTTACTTGTTACATTCAATATCATATGCTTGATCTATCACTTCTAGTTCAATTACTCATCATTTATCCATTATTCTAATTCCACTTCAACTCAATATCATCCATAAAAAAATTATAGCCCATGATTGATCATAAACACTAATAACATAACATAAACATATATATGCATTCATCATCGATTTTCTGCACATATTCAACTTCATTTCCACTTTCATTTTACTTCTAACTATTACCTTGATCCTTCACATTTCAAAACACCACATTAATCCCTTTCTTTAGCTCTAGACTCATTTTATTTCATCACAAAAACACCCAAATAGATTCACATTAATTCATCAAGAAAACAGAACAAGAACCCATTATGTATCCAATTTTTTTGCACTTTTTCCTACACCCCAGTGCTCAAATTCAAGTCAAAATTAGAAACTCTTATTGACAGAATTTGAATTTTATGTCTACATGAACAATGTAGCCATATATCTCTAATTTAATACAAATAAAAAATCATCTCATTTGGATAACTACAGAGCATGTTATGGCTAAAATACAGAAGCATAATCAGTGGAAAAAGTCACAGCTGATATTTGACCAACACATTTTAAACACCACTCACTCACTCAATCCAACATTATGTCATTCCCTAATCTATTATCCATCAAAACACAAAATCAAGACATGAATCTATCTCCATTTCTCATCCACATTTTATCATGAACCCATCCTCATTTTATGAACGTTTAACTCTTAACCATCATCAAAACATGTTTCATTCATCAATTCAAGAAGAGTGATGTTTATACTTACTTGATTTACCCAAAGCTTCTTCAATCACCATGACATCCTAGAGCTCCAACATATACGATCATCACAAATGGAGGTGGAATAGGTTAGGTTTTCTAGTGGTAAGATGATGAAGATAACCAAAAATGGAAGTAGCAAGTGAAGGATAAGAGCAAGGTTCAACACTAATGCTTGGAAAAGGAGAGTGTCGGGGAGATCAAGAAGAAATTAAGAAGATGAAGAACAAATGTAGAGAGAGGGGAGAACGTGTTTTGTCCAAATGAAAGACAAAGTTAAGGATAGGCTTGCAAGATGAAAAAAATTGTAGGTGAGATGTGACAATGCAAGTGACACATGTCACTTGCCACTTGTCACCTCCTCATGGTTCCATTTAGTCCATTTTGTCATCAATTTCTACCGCAGTTGTCTCCCAATTTTCTATGACATAATTCATTAAATCTTAATGTCACAAATTAAAATTTCTACTTCCATTTGAAATTGATTTCTACCACTATACATCAATTATTCTAGCACTTGGCATTTTTCTAGTCCAAAAATACCCTTAAAATTTTAGAAAATTTTTAAATTTTCACCAAAATTCTAATTTACTAAGTA
>JANIHY010000210.1:70567267-70581286 GCA_027479065.1 Erythroxylum brevipes
ATTTTTCATAAATTGAGTTATATAATATTATAAAATACAAACAGAGATATATTTAATATATTGGAATATCTAAAAAATCCACCTTAGCCACTCTAAGAGTACATTTTTGACATATCAAACTCATTTGTTATATATATTTTTTATGTATAGACATTGCAATTTAACACACAAAAAGAAGAAAATACATAAACAATATGTATACAAGAAAAGTAAATGCTTCTTTCATGTTTTAATGTTTTAGATTATAAAATACAAGAAGAGTATGCAACGTTCTCCGGCTCCTAAACCAAAGCCCATCTTCTCTTCTGCTAGTTTATATACATAATGGACACAAAATTACTATACGTATAATATTAAAATAACTAAAAGATAACCAAATTATTTTAATAGAATTTGTTACTAAAGTCCAATATATTATACAATTAATTTGTATTACAATATTCCTTATATATTTTTATTTTAAAAATAAATAAAACCATAATAGAGATTTGCATATTTTGCCTTCACATATTATCTCCATCAAGTACTCCAATAGGTAAGCGTAAGTTTCACTTTGAGCTACGTATATATATTTGTCAAGTCAAAGAGTGACTCTCCTTGGTTCTGAATGTAGTTTAAGAATCCACTCTTAAAATAAAAGCATGCTTGCTATGCGCTCATGTAATGCTTTTCAATACTTCAGGGTATAGGTCCCAGCTCAGCTGTGCTTCGCTTCACTTAGTAGTGCGTTTGATCAAGCAAGATGAGACTAAAACAACAAAGCGCTTATAAGTTTCACTTCTTCACCTCAACTCTACCATAATATTTCTCCAAGCTTCCAGCACAGAGAGTTAACCTTAGACAGTCATCGTCTCTAAGTCTACCCTCGGATGGGATAGCAAGATAAAACTACCTGATTCCGTCCTGGCAATAACTACATCTGAATTCCATCGGCCAACAGAATTAATGTCATTGCCAGTGCCATTTATATGCAGAAACTTGAGCTTCGTGAAACGTGGATGCCATCGGTGTTGGGACTATTTGCTGATGCTGATATCTTAATTTTAGTGGCTTTGGAGTTATTGCATTCCACAGTCCGATAGGAAACAGTTTTGTTTTAGAATCTGGGAAGAGATCATTCTTCCTCGGGTTTCTAGCTGTCTTACTCTTTGGCCTTTTAAACACATACCGTCATTGTGCTTATTTTAGTAATGGCTTCTATTTCATTCCAGAAGATCTACCATTTGCTAACCACTATCAGCTCATGCTAAGAACCCTCTTGACCGTTCATATATGGGAGGGCAAAACAAAACTCAGTTTTTACTTGGCGATTGCACAATTAGCTCAAAAATAAAGAGCTGTAGGCATAACATTGAAAGCAGTTATTATCAATACCACCTCAGTCAAGGCCAGCCCCTCCTATCATCTAAATTCTATCCATCCCATCCCAGATTCATAAAAGTTGCAACATCTAACCTTGCATTTCTTTTCTTTTAGCCAAAAATCTGAAGCTCCCTCCTCTGAACCTAGCAGCATGATTTGCACCAAATATTGAAGGATAGGAAAAGGGCTGAATCCAGGATTCAATTAGGACATTTGGTAATTAAGGAAGGTGTTTTTTCAGTAAATTGTAATCAGAGGGCTTAGCTAGTGCCTTTCATTTAAATTAAAGGATGAAACTAAAAATGTTGGGGCTTGTATATTCTCATAGAAAACTTTTCTTGTTATATTAAAAAGCGCAAATGTAAAATTTTTTCACCCTATTCATACGAGTGGATATATGAATCTTGATAGTATATGCTACGGAATAACAAAATAACATGACCAACGAAGAAGGCAACTTTGCCTTGCATTTTGGTCCAAAACCTGGCCAGCTGCAAAAATTAGGAGAATGCTGGTTATGAATATGAATAGTTGTTGATATTTGTCTTCGCCAGCATATATCTAAGTCAAACTATATCTTTTCTTAAGGAAAACATAGAAATAACAGAAATTTACTTGCATTCCATCATTGCTCACTGAACTCCCTTTCTTCTTCTTCCGATTAGTTAAATCGTGGCTTCGCTTAATGTTCATGCATGCCACATGTAGAGACTTCCATAATCAATGCATCAACCATCACAAGAATCAATACCATGGGCATATTTATAGGCCCTTTCCTTCTAAGGGTAGGAGGAGTGGCAGCAACAAATGTAATGAATATAATCTTGCTTCAAATATTGTTTTTTCCATTAACGCATCATTTCTTAGCCTTGGAAAACCTGAGACATCGATACTTTTCACCACTTACAGTGATTTCAAGAGCTCCATCCTGAGCATCCTGATTTGAAGCAGTTCCCATCAACACACTTTTCTCTTTCTCAAGATTCTCTTTCTCCATCTTCAGCCTGGCTTCCTGGCGAGCAATCTCGGCCTAAGAAACACAAAAGTGAAAGGTCATGGATAGGAAAATAACGAAGCTGGCTGACAAGATCATAACCAGGAAAGAAGCATTAAATTGTTTGGTTCAGTTTGTTTTAACAGGGGATGATGAGATGCAAGCAAGGCATGAGGGGGAAGGGAAGACAAATGCTTAGAATGAGGTTAAGACTGAAGAAATGGAAACCAGAAGTGTGGTTTTGTTTGATGTTTGCTAAAACATTGCTCTGCGTAAGATTATGAGAAATCAAAAATTACTCTTCATAAGATCATTCAGAATAAGCATAATTTATAACAGGGAGCAGTAAGAAAAATTCTCTCAACTTTGTGCATAATAACATCTCAAAACGGGGAGCCTAAGATCACGAGGCATAATCAATTATAAATTATAAAACAAAAAGCTGATAGGGAACTTCTTCTTCTGCTTGCTCTGAATAATTAATTTATTATGATTTTTAAGAAAAAGAAGGGACCTCGCGACGAGAGAGCTCAGCCTTCCAAGCAGCTTCACGCTCCGCAACTTCGCGTTCACGCTCTTCGATGTAACTCTGCATCTCTCTCTCTTTCATTAGTCTGTCTTGTATATCCGCATCCAACGCCTCCTTCAGCTCCTCCACGAACTTGTCTACTACTGATTTTATTCGGAGTGACATTTTCTTTAACTAGACTACTACTACTCCTCCTGCTACTTCTTGTTCTTCTAATAAAGCTACTTTCAAAGATGATCAGAAAGAAAGCTATTTCTTGTATTTGTAAATTAGGGCAAGTACTGTTACTTGTATAACCAAATCAAAGTTGAATCAACTAGCACTTGTTTTTCCCTATACGCATAAAAACAGACATACAAAGAAAAGAGAATTAACCCCTCGATTCATTCGAACTCTTCTTCTTCTTCTTCTTCCTATTCTTCGTGCGCCGGAGCAAGTAAATTTAACCGAGAGGGAAAATGAAATAGACGAGACGAAAACTGGTGGATGCAAATCTATTTATTAAACTTGGGCCTTGATTTTCATGTTTGGGCCCTAAAACTGAAAGGAACAAATTGTAAGTTATATTTATATTTATGGAGAACAAAGAAAAAGAATAGAATGAAAGGCATTTCATCAAAATCCAAAAGCCTTTCTACTGTTCTTAAGAAGGCTCCTTTTTCATCTCTTTCACCTGACATCAATGCCAATGCATCGTCTTCTTGCTCTTTGGTTGGAGAATTCACTAAATATTGCTATGAGAGGGACCTCCCTAGAGCCATGCGCGCTTTGGACTCCATGCAAGCTCTTGGCGTCTCAGCTGACCCTGTTAGCTATTGTCAGCTTATCAAGTGTTGCTTGGACCGTCGCTCCATTGACTGTGGCAAACGCATCCACTCCCACATTCTCTCCTTTTCCTACCTCCCCCAAACCTTTCTTCTCAACACTCTACTCAATATGTATGTCAAACTTAATCTTTTGGACGATGCCCGCGATCTGTTCGATCAAATGCCCCAGAAGAATGTCGTCTCTTGGACTACCATGATTTCTGCTTATTCTTCGTCCACCCTTACTCACTCCAAGGCCTTGCATTTGCTCCTTCTCATGCTCCGAGATGGTGTCCGCCCCAATATGTTCACTTTTTCCTCCGTTTTGAGAGCTTGTCACAGCTTGTCTAATCTTAGGCAGCTCCACTCTGCCATTATTAAGGTCGGATTTGACTCTGATGTCTTTGTTAGGAGCGCTCTTATCGACATCTATTCCAAATGGGGCGACTTGCAAAATGCCCTTGCCGTCTTCTCTGAAATGCCCACCCAGGATTTAGTTGTTTGGAACTCAATCATCGCCGCTTTTGCCCAAAACAGCGATGGAGATGGAGCTTTTAACTTGTTTAAGAGCATGAAACAATCTGGCTTTTTTGCGGATCAGGCTACCCTTACCAGCATCTTGAGAGCCTGCACTGGGTTAGCCCTGTTGGAATTGGGGAGACAAATACATGTCCATGTTCTCAAGTATGATCGAGATTTAATATTGAACAATGCCCTCCTAGATATGTATTGCAAGTGTGGTAGTTTGGAAGATGCTAACTCTGTTTTCAGTCGAATGGCAGAAAAGGATGTGATCTCTTGGAGCACCATGATTGCCGGCTTGGCTCAAAATGGGTACAGCCGGGAGGCGCTCAAATTGTTCGAGTCCATGAAAGTCTCGGGAATAAAACCAAACTACATAACCATAGTGGGTGTTTTATTTGCGTGCAGTCATGCAGGGCTTGTGAAAGACGGATGGTACTATTTTCGGTCAATGAAGGAACTATTTGGGATTGATCCTGGACGTGAACACTATGGTTGCATGATTGATCTTCTTGGAAGAGCGGGGAAGCTTGATGAAGCTGTTGGGTTGATCGGTGAAATGGGATGCGAAGCAGATGCTGTGACGTGGAGAACATTGCTCGCCGGATGCAAGGTTCACCGGAATGTCGATCTGGCTATACATGCTGCCAAGGAGGTTCTGAGGCTGGATGCTCAGGATGCTGGAACCTACGTACTTTTATCAAATATTTATGCAAATACTCGAAGGTGGAATGATGTTGTAGAAACAAGGAGGATGCTGAAGGACAGAGGAATTAGGAAAGAGCCAGGATGCAGCTGGATTGAAATTGATAAGCAGATTCATGCTTTCATTTTAGGAGATAGCTCGCATCCACAAATGAACGACATCAACATGCAACTCAAACATTTGATCGAGCGACTGTCTGGAGCTGGTTATGTTGCTGATACAAACTTTGTGTTGCAAGATTTGGAGGGGGAGCAAAGGGAAGAGTCACTGCAATACCACAGTGAGAAACTGGCTCTTGTCTTTGGTCTGATGAAATTGTCAAGGGAGCAGACTATTAGGATAAGGAAAAATCTGAGGATATGTGGAGATTGCCATCTCTTTGCCAAACTCGTAACCAAGGTGGAGCGTCGTATTGTTGTCATCAGAGATCCTATTAGATACCATCATTTCAGTGATGGAGTTTGCTCTTGTGGTGATTATTGGTGACATAATATTGAGAGGTTCTTGGTTAACCAGGTAAAGTGCAGATGCTAACATGTACCAACACATTAATTCTTATAGAAGAAACTTTTTCATAATTTTGTCTGAAATAACAAATTATGTTTTCAAAAGTTGTTATAGCGTAAACATTTGAGATGCATGCTAACTCTACTTTTGAAATGGCTTTTATCTTATGCCTAATACTTGTAAACGCAGCACAATGATATGCAAAGCTTATTATTATGTCAAAACCTAAGGGAACTACTCAAGAGAATGCGTGCCCTTCTAACCTCCTTCAACAAGTAACCAAAGGTTAGGGTTCCTCACATCCTTAACTTACATTTATTGTTCATGTGAAAAGAAAAGAAGAGCTTTTTTCTATAGACCAAGCACATATTTCGATATCGAGTAAAACACGCTTCTTTCTCATTAATAATCTAGACATTCCGCCAAATGTGTCGGCCACATTGGCAAGCTTTACGCAACGCAAGTACTGTACAAAGTTAAGCACAAAGCCACAAACTCTTCCATCTTATAAAAAGTGTGAAAGTATTGCTTGCTTTTTCTCCCAGTAGACACCAAAAGAAGAAGATGCATTTCATCTCGGGTTTGCTGAAACGTCCCCACAAGTTGAACTAGGGCTTCCAAGATTGGCTTTTTTGTCAAAATTTCCCAGCATCTTGAACAATGTGTCCATTTACAAAACAAAGCCAGCTTCATTTCACCGCCAAAAAAGAGGCCGACTTTCACCTAGCCTCACACACAGAAGAAAGTGGAGCGAAGGAATTACATCTTCCATCTACAAATCAGTAGGCCTTGTTACTTAGATGTGTGTTCTTCCAGCTATAGCTCTCTTTTTCATTTTATCCTTCCCAGCTTACGGGATCACTGCCAGCGACCAAGGATGGAAGTCCGCCACTGCAACATATACTAGTGATAAAGACAACTCAATCACCATAGGTAATTGTAATACCAACTAGTCTTAGTTATCCATTGTCAACTCATTATGTTTCTTTGCAAGTATTCAAATACGATCGTGTAATATCGCAGAAGGGGCTTGTGGGTACGGGGACCTTCGCAAGTCTACCTATGGAAGGTATAGTGCTGGCCTGAGTAGCATGTTATTCAACAGGGGCAGTACCTGTGGGGCTTGCTTTGAGGTCAGATGCGTAGACCACATCTTATGGTGCTTGCAGGGAAGCCCTTCCGTTGTGCTCACAGCAACAGATTTCTGTCCTCCCAACTATGGCCTTTCAGCAGATTATGGTGGGTGGTGCAATTTCCCAAAGGAACATTTTGAGATGTCAGAGGCAGCATTTGGTGAAATTGCAGAGAGGAAAGGAGATAATGTACCAATACAATACAGGAGGTATGTGGAATCTATTGACTAATGTTAATGTATCGCAAATAGGAAATTTTTGGTCTCATGTGGATTGGTATTAGTAAGGGTTGTGCTTTTATGTAGGGTGAAATGTGAGAGACGAGGGGGGTTGAGATTCACGGTGAGTGGGAGTTCTCATTTTTATCAAGTCCTCATAACTAATGTAGGGTTGGATGGGGAACTTGTTGCCGTAAAAGTGAAGGGATCGAAAACAGGATGGATACCTATGGCAAGAAATTGGGGACAAAACTGGCAAGCCAATGTCAACCTTATAGGACAGCCTCTGTCTTTTGAGGTCACCACCAGCGGTGGAAGAACACTCACGTCTTACAATGTCGCGCCATTAAACTGGCAATTTGGTCAAACATTTGAAGGCAAGCAGTTCTAGTATGGTATCAGAGTTACTTACTTTCAGTTCAAATGACCATTTACTGGCTGACAATACATGGTAAGATTTCAACAGAACAAAGAAAGGTCGATGAGGAAGTGCTGTAATGCATATCAAATGTTCACCTTAATCTGGAATAGAAGTTTTGCGTTTCTGGTGGAAAAGCATGTGTGCATTAGAAATCCACTTATAGCCTGTTTTACCACTGCTCCTGTCCAATATCGTCTCATTGACAGAAATTTTCCAACGTCAGTTTATGATTCATGAGGAGTCATAATCACAACATTAAACACCATAGGAATTCCACCCAGGAATGTCTCAATAGTGTAAGGATTAGGTGATCCAGAAGATCTAAATGAAGTCTAATCATCCGTGGAACATACTTAAATATTACCACTTCATCCTGTCCTTAAGCCGATTTCTTCGAACCTGTTCTTAAATATGGAGGATGGATTTTGTATTGGCAGGTTAATCAAATATGCCTATGTTTTCTTAGAACATATTATAGGGCGTTTAGGATCTGGATTCTCTCATTAAGCATCAAGTTCAATAATAAAAATCCAATTGATGTGTTTGGAAACATAAGAAATCAAGGCTGGACCAACTAAATGTTTGGAAATCGTGGTGAGACTTGTTCGTGTGTGCAGTAGTTTAATTACGGAACTTATTTTGTATAATTTTGTAAAAATCGAGATCTCTTAAATTTTATAAAATAATTGAACACATAAATCATAATAAAATATGAATCTTAACTTGTGTTTTATTTCAAAGCTTGATCATTTGTTTGTCGTTTCTCTCAAATTTTAACTTGTGTTTTATTTCAAAGCTTGATCATTTTTTTGTGGTTTCTCTCATTTTCTTTTTTGAAATTAGATCATATCAATTATCATAATCATACAAGTATCTTAGCCTATAAAGGTGTCCACAAAGCGTATTAAGAAAACTATGCAATTATTGCAGAGAGAGTTAGGTAAGGAATGTTAACTTTCTTAGAGCTTAAACCTATTTACAATAAGTTTAGACATTTTAGTAATTTAGTTGAAATTAAATTTAAATTTTAATTAAAATTATAAATAATTCTAATTCAACACCAATTACACTCAAACATGATCCATTGATCATCGTTTATTAAATATCTTATACTTAATCATAAAGTTTCTCAAACTTTACAATCAACTATAATTTTATTAAAACATTTTTCTTTCTTTAACCTATTTTGTGTGTGTTAAGTTCTCAAATATGAAGGCAATAGATAGAAATTATAATCTTAAATTATATTTAGGATTATATAAATTAAACTTCTTTAATTTATCTGTAATTCTCTAGTTAAACAATTTATATTCATATATTAAGATTGATGTTTAATAACGCATTATGATCACCCAACTATTTATGAATGTCAAAGTAGTTTTGATTAACCCTTCTGTATATAATTTTTTTGTACAATTTAATCATTTCATCATGCAGTGTTCTGATTATACACAAAGCATATAATTAATATATATTCTATTTGAATCTAATCATATTTGTTCTCCAATATTAGTAATTGATTTGATTAATGATACTTTGAAATTAATGATATTTGAAAACTATTTTCAAAGTATCATTCCACTTTGATTAAGGATTTTCTGAATCAATATTAATCGAGAACAAAGAAACATTCTTTTCAATTACTTTATGGTGATGAATCCTATATTGATCACTTAACTACTTCCACATAATTATATCCAATGACTACCGATTGAACTATCCTTGACTAGAATAAGTCATAAGAAATATCAAAACATAACAATCCCTACATGAGATAACTTTAGAGATCTCAAGTTAAAGGAAAATTTTTACAATCATTATAATGAGAATTTTCGTAGGCATACAAGTTGTGTTCTAAATGAATTTATCATGTGAGTTCAGTTTAGTGAACTTGTTCTCTAACAAGCGCCTACACATTTGTTTAAATATATTTATACTTTAGTCTACGAAATCGATTACTTCTTTCATAAGAAAGCCATAATGTATGTTATTTTTTACACTCTATTAATGTCTAATCTCAATAGAATAATGACTAGGAATAATTTAGGGATAATATATAAATTCAAAACGAATCTCATAATTATGATCTCAACATAAATTCATTTGCAATTTATATTTATTCCGTGGACTCAATATATATAAGATTTAAAATGCTTTAAAATTATTTTGTTACCAAACTACAACCAACCGATTAACTACAGGGTATAAACCATAATCTCCTACTTGCACTAAGAAAATTATTTAAGTATCTTATACCATATCATCATATAACGATCATGTTATTATTGGGATAGTGGTTTAGTAAGAGAATTCTACAAGTTTTTTTATAGTGAATACTTGCTTAAATCTTATAATTTTCATCTTAATTATCATCATAATTAAAAGAAACTGTCCAAATACATTTGGATTTTTTTATGAGACCTTAGCTCCTTTTGCATGTATAAAGGCTCTAATATTCTATAATGCAAGGAATTATACCAAGGCCATTAAAGAACTTCTCATCCAAATAATCATTTCTATCATATGAAAAAGTATTTAGGCTATATTACAATTAATGCTACATTGTAATCTTTCAAATCTCAAAATAATAAGATTTACTTATAAAGTTAGTATCCTTATAACCTTGAACTCTAATATCAACTCATATATAGAATAATGGATATTTTTAATACCTCAAAATTATCAAATATCTCAAATAGTAAACACTTTTAGTACATTATCTACATACTTGGAGTAAAATAGGTAAACGAATTCCAATATATCTCTATAGATCTAATTCTTGTAATTAAGTTGTTACCTTTTCATATCCAACAAGAGTTGTTATTGGACAATTATATTTCAATAATCGAAAATTAAAATTGTTGTTCTCTATGAGCAATATGTCTTATTAACAACATTTTCTCTCATGCAATTTCTAATGCCCATCCATCATTCACCAAGAAAACATAACTCGATTCTAAAGGTAATATAAATGTTTTAAGAAAGTGAGGCAACTTTCCAAGAGTGATGCAATCCATATAAATAAGCACTTCAACCATATTCTATTTCTTTTTTGCACTAAGAAATTGTTGGTAATTTTTATAAGTATATACTCAACACTTCTATCTCATAAGTACCTAGTAACTTCATTTAACATGATTTTTAACTTCTACCAATAGCTTGCTAAGAGCATATAACTCAACTTTAAAGATGACGTAACCACTCTAAGAGAGGCTTATGAATTGAGGCAATAATCATATGTAATGATGTAGCCTATCTAAATTATATAAGCATTTAGTTATCATATTTTTAACATGTTTCCATACCCACAAGTTATGAGCTACTTTTTTAGGTATCTTTTAATAGATTTCTGCCATATGATTCCCAACTTCGACTAATAATACATAACTCAACTTTAAAAATAATAATACAACTCTATAGAAATAAGAGAATTGAGACTCCATAATGAGGCAACTATTTAACAGAATGATGAAACTTATAAAGAATGCAAACCACTTCCTAACCATATTCCAACACTTCTCTATACTAAGAGATTGATTTCAATTTTTATGGGCATATAAACACTTCTATTATAACAAGTTCATAGTTCCTTCATTACACATTATTCTTAACTTCCATCAATCACTCACTAATAACATACAATAACTTCAAAAATAATACAACCATTATAGGAGAGTAAAACAATTAAGTCTATAAAGTGATGCGACTGCTTGTATAAAGGGATGAAACCCATATGAAACATAAAAGCACATGCTCATCATATTTTAATACTTGTTTATACCCTCATGTTGTGACTAATTTTTCTTGGCAACTTTCAACTTTTCTCACCTTATGAGTAGCGAATAATTTTTTCTCGCATGATTCCATACTCTCACCAATCACCCACTTATAACACATGATCTATCTCCAAATATAATCGAACTCCTCTAAGGAAGTGAGCAAGAAATTGTTAGCAATTGCTGTGATGCAAACCATTTGGAATATAAGACACTTTTCAACCATATTTCTCCACTTATTCTACACCAAAAAATTATTAGTTGTTTTTATAGGTCTATTGCAACATAAGTTTAGTGACTTACCAAGAATACACAACTTAACTTCAAAGGTGATGCAATTGTTATAAGAGAGTGAGACAATTTCTTTTGTAAAGTGACGCAATTGACATCTAAATACATGCTCTAACACTTCTTCTGTACACATAAACTATAGGTAATTTTAATTATCACTTCTAACATTTTCGTCCCTAAAAGTAGCCATTAATTTTCTCATATATAATCCTTAACTCCCACTAAACACTCACCAAAAACACACTTCTCAACTCCAAAGGTGATGTAACTACTTTAAGGTGATGGGGCAACTAAGCATCTACAAGGAGGCAGCTACTCTAAGAAAATGATGTGACTTATCTAAAACAAAAAAGAACTTCTTAATTATATTTCAACATTGCTTAATATGAAGCAGTTATTGGTAATTTGTATGGGCCTATTGCTTCTTTGTCCACAAATACCAAGTTTATCGTAGATGATTTTTAATTTTTTTATTAATGACTCTTTGAGAACACACAACTTAATTTGAAACGTGATGCAACTGCTCTATAAAGGTGAGGGAATTGAGTCTTAGAAGTGAGCCAACTACTTATATGGAGTGACATCCCATTTAGATCATAAAAGCAGATACCCATCATATTCATCACTTCTCCATACCTCAACTTATGGGTAATTTTTCTGGTTTCTAAATATTTGCACCAAGTAAGTAGCTAACAATTTTCTTTCACACATTTCTCAACTTCCACCCATTAGCCGCCAAAAACACACAACTCATATTAAAGGTGATGGAACCACTGTGGGCAAGTGATTCAACTACTCTAGAAAAGAAATGTAACTCATTCAGAATGCAGAAGCACTTTCCAACCATATTTTAACACTTTTACACTCCAAAAGGTTATTGGTAACCTTTTTTGGGCCTTACAATACTTCTCTTCTCATAAATATTAAGTAACCTCATTCTATATGATTCAAAACTTAAACTAATCACTTACTAAGAACACACAATTCAATTATAAAGGTGAAATAACTGCTTTTGGAAAGTAAGGCAACTAAGCCTCTAAAGTGAGACAACTACTCGTATAGAGTATTATAACCCATTTTAAATACATAATCATATACCCATATATTTTAACACTTCTTTATACCCATAAGTTTTAGATAATATTTTTGGGCATCTTCTAACACGTCTCACCTTATAAGTAATTAATAATTTTCTTCAACAAAAATTTCAACTTCCATTAATAACTCATTAAGGACATACAATTTAACATCAAAGTTGATCTAATTAATTTATGAAAATAAGATAATTGACCCTTTAAAGTAAGATAAATAGGCCTTTTAAGGTGAGCTAACTGCTCTAGGAAAGCGATGTAACCTATCTAGAAAGGAGAAACACTTTTTAAGCATATTTAACACTTTTTCACACTAATAAGTTATTATTGACTTTTGTTTACCATTTGCACATTTCTTTTCTCAAAAGTAACAAGTAACTTCATTCTGCCTAATTCCCATCTTCCACGAAGAACACACAATTCATCTCTAAAGGTAATGTAACTACTTTATGAGAGTATTGAAACTAGCGCTTGAAATGAGGCAATTACTTATATATAGTGATGCTACCCATCTAAAACACATAAGTCTATACCACCATATTCCTGCACTTTTCATTATCCATATATTATAGGTAACTTTATGGGCCTTTTGTTATATTTCTTCACCTTATATTAGTTACTGATTAAGGGCACACAATTCAATTCTAAAGGCGATGCAACTATTATACCAAAGTGAGGTAATTGCTTCAAGAGACTAACATAACCTATTTCATAACCTATTTGGAATGGAGAAACAATTCCCCATATTCCAACACTTCTTTACAATAAGAAGTTGTTGGTAATTTTTATGGACCTCTTGCTACAATTTTCTTACCATCAGTACAAAGTAACTTATATGTATGATTCGTAACTCCCACCAGTCATTCTCTAAGTATACACAACTTAACTCCACAAAAATGATGTGATTATTGCAATAGAGTAAAATAATTGAGCCTTCAAAATGAGACAAATGGTTTAATAGATTAATGTAACCCATCTAAAATATTAGAGGCATATGTACACCATAGCCCAATACTCCTTCATACCCACAAGTCATCTTATATCATATTTTTAGGTGCTAGTTAGATAGCTTATTTATTTTACAAAAGATTACAAGTTATTGCCAAGTTTTTACTATTAAAATGTTCTTTTATGATAATTATCTTTCTTGATTAATGGTTAGTTGTTATTTTCATTTCTTAAATAAAAATTTAAGATATTTATGAGAACTATGTAGGAATAATTAAATTCCTTTAACCTTATGTAATTAAAATGAATATGAACTTTGAATAAAAATAAATAGTACTGAGTTGAGTTGCAGTTTCTTATTCTTAGTAATTTTAAATATGAGAAATCTAGATTTGAAGGTAATTTTAGTAATTTTAAATATGAGAAATCTAGATTTGAAGGTAATTTTATAAGATGCAAGGGAAAGAGAGATAATGAAAGAGAAGCCTTTGATGAGTATAAGAATATTAAAGTCTTCTAATAAAAAGTATTTTTCATTAAAAAAGGTCTAATATCCTATTAAGTGGTCTCATAGTCCTCTTTATAAAATTATGAGACTCTATTTCTAATTTTACTTAAATTATTCCTTATTACCTATAATTTAATAATTATATCATTTTTATTTTTAAAGATGATTTTTTATATTTTAGAAATTCCCTTTAGAAATTTAGTAGTT
>JANIHY010000210.1:70593927-70611306 GCA_027479065.1 Erythroxylum brevipes
ATATGTTAGTTTATAAAGGAAAAGTCACGGCATCAACTGCTTAGAAATGGGGACATGCATGAGAAGGACCTTTTTTTGTCGTTGGTCACCAGAAGTCATCTCTATTATGTCTATTGTAACAGCATAAACGGAATGCTATTATTATTTTCTTAATATTTTAAATCTTTTTAGTATCTTATACAGCGTGCAGATATAACTTCGCAGGAGCAATTAACTAATGTTTTTCTTTTTGTGTGTTTCTCTAAAGAACCTCCTCCCATCCCATTTCACACCCTTGGCCACCAACTTCCAACAAATCATTCTGGAAGAATGATATCTAATACATTACACTATTTGGAACAGGTTTCTTCATGCTGTCAAGCAATTTCTCTGCCTCTCATTATTAAAGAATAGTGCATTGTCAGTTATGGCCGTTTTCCAGCTTCAGTGTTCTATTTTCACGATCTTGTTATCAAAGTTCAGATCAGGTTTGAAGGCAGAAATTGGAATATTCTTTCCAATGCTTGTCCTCCGTGTGCTTGAGAATGTTAACCAGCCTAGTTTCTTGCAAAAGATGACTGTCCTAAATCTTTTGGAGAAGATTTTGCATGACCCGCAAATTATTGTTGACATATTTGTGAACTATGATTGTGATGTGGATGCGCCAAACATTTATGAAAGGTATACTATTTTCCATTGTATGTTTATTGATTTGAGAATTTTTTCTATAAGTTGTAAAAATTTATGTTCAATGATATTGAAGTTCTTGCATTGACTATGCTAATGACTTTAAATACAGCGTGCTTAACATTCAGTTCATCTTGAGCAACTCAAGAAAGTTGTTTCTGTTTTTCTTCTTTCAATATTAAACATGGTAAAGCCTTGTTCTTTCTCACTGGTTGATTTAGCTTTTATGTACTTTCTCACATCCTCATGAGGGCCTTGAAATACAGTTATGAGAGGCAAGAGCTGCTTAACTATTGTGATGTTAAAGTCAAAAGTATGATACTGCAAAATAAGGAGAAACAAAGTGATGAAGAGTTTTTTGCGATTTTGAATTCTTGTTCTATCAATATTATCTGCTGGTCTAAGTTGAAAATAAAATTGAACTCATCCATTCCAGAGAACTAGGTTGGACTTGGGATGCATAAATGTTCTAGCACACTATTGAAGAAGCTGAAAATCTCACTGGAGGAAATTGAAAAAAAAAAAGAAAAGAAATGGTTTTTTTAATCTGGTGGTGAAAACAATACTCTTTGAACTTGTTGGGAATTCTCATATGCTAATGAGAGCAAGTTAATTTCTGTTGAAAAATAACAAATGTTGATGAAATCTTGTTTAAGGCTTAGTTGCTTTGGTTATTTATAAAATAAAAAGGTTACTTGTTTTGAACTTGCGATGAATGATATTTCTGGTTGGAACTAGGAAAAAAAAATGCCATGGATTATTATTTGGACTTCAGGTATAAAAATATTTGATCACCTTGTTTCTTGATAACTTAAAATCTTGAACTTGTAATGCCAGATTGATGTCATATTAGATCAATTCCTTTATGGGTTGAACCTGGGAGCACAAGGGGAAAATAGTGGGGAGTTTATAGTTTATCTTTTTGTTAGCTTTTCATTGTTTTAAATGCATTTAGAAGGAAACGGACTTATAATTCCATCAGATATTTGCAGGATTGTCAATGGCCTTCTGAAAACCGCTCTTGGACCAACTCCTGGTTCAACCATGACTTTGTCTTTGGCTCAGGATGTAACTTTTCGACATGAATCTGTCAAATGCTTGGTTAGTATCATAAAGTCAATGGGTGCCTGGATGGACCAGCAGCTGAGAGTTGGTGAATCCTATTCACCTAAGAACTCAGAGAATGATGCCTTGATAGAGAATCAGTCATCACCCACTGGAGAAGACGGAATTGTCCCTGACTATGATTTACATGCAGAAGTGAATTCTGAAATGTCAGATGCTGCTACTGTTGAGCAACGTCGGGCTTACAAAATTGAAGTACAGGTTGAGTGTTACTTCATTTGTGTAATAAGCCTTCAATTGTGAGATACATGTAGTGAGTAACATGTTATAGGTTTTGTTTCAGATTATATGACAATAGGTCATCTTATTTTGGCTGGAGATATCATATTTTGCTATTTGTGTCCATTCTATTCAATTTTTTCTCCTAGTTCATTCTTTTGCCCATTTTTTTCAGCTTTAGCTTCTTTTGTCTCATGTGAGAAGTTTACTGGCTTTTACGCAGAAAGGCATCTCCTTATTCAACAGGAAACCTTCCAAGGGCATTGAGTTTCTGATAAGCACCAAAAAAGTTGGCCATTCCCCAGAAGAAGTTGCTATATTCCTAAAAAACACAGTTGGCTTGAATGAAACCATGATTGGTGACTACTTAGGAGAAAGAGATGATTTTTGTTTGAAGGTTATGCATGCTTATGTCGACTCATTTAATTTTAAAGGAATGGATTTTGGTGAAGCAATAAGGTTTTTCATACGTGGGTTTAGATTACCTGGAGAGGCACAGAAGATTGACCGAATCATGGAAAAGTTTGCTGAGCGCTATTGTAAATGCAATCCCAATTCATTTACTAGTGCGGATACTGCTTATGTTCTCGCTTACTCTGTGATAATGCTGAATACAGATGCTCACAACAGCATGGTGAAAGATAAGGTTTGTTTGCAAAAATTTCTTTGTGTTTCCTTGCTCTGCACCCCTCAAACAGAAGAAAGGAAAAAAGGAAACAGAACCTGAAACATCACAGAAGGGTGAAATGAACAAGAAAGATTGTCTTAATCCAGGAACAACTCTTTGTTAATAATTTCAATGTTGAATCCATAATGTGGGGCAATATATCATAATTTCAACTTGTGCACTAACTTTATGTTGTCCATGGATGTTGTCCAGATGTCTAAGGCTGATTTCATAAGGAACAACCGGGGAATAGATGATGGCAAGGATTTGCCTGAGGAGTATCTAGGTGCCCTTTATGATCAAATTGTCAAAAATGAAATTAAGATGAGTGCTGTTTCTTCTGTTCCTCAAAGCAAACAGGTAAACAGCTTGAACAGACTATTAGGTTTGGACGGGATACTGAATTTGATCACTGGGAAGCAGACTGAAGAAAAGCCATTGGGTGCAAATGGACTCCTTATAAGGCATATCCAAGAGCAGTTTAAGGCTAAGTCGGGGAAATCTGAGTATGTATTTCCATACAAAATCACTGATTTGCTTTAGATATTTTGGGAAGATCTATTGCATTGGTTATCTTAAAATATAGCGTGCTTTATTATTTACCTTGTTTTAAAGAAACACTTATTATTTTCCTTAGAATTCCTCCCCTCTGTCTTTAATAGTGAAAAGCTGAAGTAATTGCCAAATATTGGTATTGCAGGTCAACATATCATGTTGTTACCGATGCAGCAATCTTGAGGTTCATGCTTGAGGTCTGCTGGGGTCCTATGTTAGCTGCCTTTAGTGTAACTCTTGACCAGAGTGATGACAAGCTTGCTACATCTCAATGCTTACATGGCTTTCGGTATGCAGTGCATCTAACCTCTGTAATGGGTATGCAGACCCAGAGAGATGCATTTGTGACATCTATCGCGAAGTTTACTAATCTTCACTGTGCTGCAGATATGAAGCAAAAAAATGTTGATGCCGTGAAGGTTAGTGTTCACTACGTACATATTCATGGAAATAAATGTAGTTGGTTTCCTTCATCATTATAGATTCCCCAAGGAGCAGGCTGTCTCATTGTTAAATTGGAAACAAGGTTTCCTCCCTTGTGCATGATTTGATCTCCTATATCCCATATAAATAGTTTGGAGACGTGTAACTGCCACTAGAAGGCTAATATTCCTTAATATTTTAAGCTAGTTGTTGCTTCAATATACAATAGTAATAAGGCATTGCTTCATTGCCTGTAAGATGTGCAAATTCTAAAGTGTAAGCCTTTCTTTAGTATCATTATGCTTTATATTCAAGATTTGGCATTTTGCAGGCTATCATATCAATTGCCATTGAAGATGGTAACTATCTTCAGGAAGCTTGGGAGCATATTCTAACATGCCTTTCACGAATTGAGCATCTTCAGCTGCTGGGGGAGGGTGCACCACCTGATGCATCTTTTTTCACTGCATCTAATGTTGAGACAGATGAAAAATCAATGAAGCCAACAGTTTATCCATCTCTAAAGAAGAAGGGAACACTCCAGAATCCCGCTGTAATGGCTGTTGTTAGAGGGGGTTCATATGATAGTGCCACAGTTGGAATTAATTCTCCAGGACTAGTGACTCCAGAGCAGATCAGTAACTTTATATCAAATTTGAATCTGCTTGAGCAGATTGGGACCTTTGAGTTGAATCATGTGTTTGCTAATAGCCAGAGGTTGAATAGTGAGGCAATTGTAGCTTTTGTGAAAGCTTTGTGCAAAGTTTCAATGTTTGAGCTGCAGTCCCCAACAGATCCTCGTGTATTTAGCCTGACTAAAATTGTTGAAATTGCGTATGATCTTCTCCCTTTCTCCAAAAACTATCTTATTTTGGTGGAACTTATATCCCACATGGATTTGTTACTATAAAGAATAATAACTTAATTATACAAGAGCACATCTGTAGTTAATTCAACTGTGAGGAACTTGATGAACATTTGTGTTTTAGCTGGCTGATTGATGTACGAACTCTCTCTCACTCTCTCTCTCTATCTACCGGAGTTTCCTGATTGATGCTGAGTAACTGTAGATTCGGTTGCCGCTTGATACATTATTTATACTAATACCTCATTGCTTCCTTACGCAGGCATTACAACATGAATCGCATCAGATTAGTTTGGTCTTGCATATGGAATGTTCTCTCTGAATTTTTTGTGTCGGTTGGTTTATCTGAAAATCTCTCTGTTGCAATTTTCGTTATGGATTCGCTTCGGCAGCTTGCAATGAAATTCTTAGAGCGTGAGGAGCTGGCAAATTACAACTTCCAGAATGAATTCTTGAGGCCATTTGTGATTGTTATGCAGAAAAGCAGCTCCACAGAAATCAGGGAATTAATCGTTAGATGCATTTCACAGATGGTCCTTAGTCGTGTTAGTAATGTCAAATCTGGTTGGAAAAGTGTTTTCATGGTATGTTATGCATTTGCTATTGATGTTTATGAAATATGTGGTTTTAACTTTTAGAGATATGGAATTCAACAAATCTTGAAATTCAGATTTTTTGTTACCATTTCTGATCATCACATCTATCTTTTAACTCCCAATAATGAAAATATGCTTCATATGGCCTGTGCTTAACTTCAAATTGTTTGAGAAACTGGCTTCCTTTTTTGAAAATTACCCCAATCATATTATCCTATCCTTGCAGGTTTTTACAACAGCTGCTGCTGATGAGCGGAAGAATATAGTCCTGCTGGCATTTCAGACAATGGAAAAAATTGTACGAGAATATTTTCCTTACATAACTGAGACAGAGACAACAACTTTTACTGATTGTGTTAGATGCCTGACCACATTTACCAGCAGTAGATTCAATAGTGATGTAAGCCTCAATGCAATCGCATTTCTACGATTTTGTGCTTTGAAACTTGCGGAGGGAGGGCTTGTTTGCAAGGAGAAGAGCAGGTCCACTGGTTCATCTAGTCCAGCAGTTAGTGAGGTTACTTCTGATCTGCAAATTTGTAATGACTGGGATGAGAACGCATCTTTCTGGATTCCTTTGCTCACAGGTAATCTGCTTTAGAGCCAGCATAGATTTTAGAAGCTACATCTCTAGTGCTTGACCAAACTATGATGCTTTTTGCATTGCTGAGGCCATCTGTTACTTACCTCTGCTTTATATCGGAAGTTGAATTATGTATGGCTCGCTGCAACGCCTCTGTTCCTGCTCCAAAAGAAACAAGAGGCAAGGATTATTTCAGGGAAGGGGAGGTTGAGGAACCAACTTAGACATGACATGTTATGTTTTAACTCTCATACAATGCAAATTTCAAGACATCTGACCTCTAGTCATTTGCAATGATTAATTTTAAATTAGGCTGCTGGGTAGTGTTAGTATTTTGTGAACACTAACTAGCAGTTACGTTTGCATTCTGCCAAGTGATGAGGGGAAACTTATTTATTGCTTATGGTTTTTAGTAGGTTATCCAAAGTGCATTATGGGAGATTTGAGTTTTACAACAGCAAATGAACTCTTTTCTCATGCATAGCATAGTGTATCAGTTTCTGAAAAAAATTAGGCCCCTCTTCTCTCTTGTAGTTGACAGCCCAATATTGTTTCAGGGTTGTCAAAACTAACATCTGATCCCCGATCAGCGATTCGAAAGAGCTCTTTGGAAGTCCTCTTCAATATTCTCAATGATCATGGTCATCTTTTCTCAAGTTCATTTTGGATTGCTGTGTTCAATTCAGTTATCTTCCCAATATTCAATAGCATATCTGACAAGAAGGATATCCCAATTCAAGATGAACATCAACTATCAAGTTCAGAATATCCACATACCGAGGGACATATATTGGATGCAGAAACCTCTGCAACGGCAGCACAGTGTCTAGTTGACATATATATCAGATTTTTTGATGTGTTGAGACGTCAACTACCAGATATCATATCAATATTGGCAGGACTTATCAGAAGTCCTGTTCAGGGTCCTGCTAGTACTGGTGTTACTGCATTGTTGCGGTTAGTTGGTGAACTGGGTAATAAGCTTTCCGAGGATGAGTGGAAAGAGATATTTCTAGCTTTGAAGGAAGCTGCTGCATCAACATTGCCTGGTTTCATAAAAGTTCTCAAAAGCATGGATGAGATTGAGATTCCTGACAACTCTCTCTCTTGTTCTGATGAGGATGTTTCTTCTGAGCATGGCTTCAATAGTGACGAGCTTGAGGATGACAATTTCCAGACTGCAGCCTATGTGGTATCGAGAATGAAGAGTCATATTGCTGTACAGCTCATCATCGTGCAGGTTCTCTACCCCCTCCCCTCTCTCTCAGACACAGATAGCCCATGCATACACAAGTTCCTTTTTCTCATATACTTTTCATGACAATTCGATTTGATGCATGCATAAAGTTGTGCACACCCACATCAAGAGGGAAGCAAGGTTCCCAGTTTACCCTATGCATTCATCAAGGTGCACCGAATACAGATGTTTCAGGGCATTGGTTGCTTCATTGTAGTTGTATACTTTCCTGGGCATGACTGTTTTGGAGCCAGGGTAGATGCTCTTGAAAACGTTTGTGGAGAAAATAAACATGAAAGTTTTGTGCATCACTTGAGCATTCTGATGAGGTCTCTACTGTATTCTTTTCGAATAGTTTTTAGCTTTGATATGCCTCTGCGATTGCATCATATGTATATGACGACATATGTTTTATTTCTTTGTGATGTTGATTATCCTTGACCTTCAGGTTGTATCTAATCTGTACAAGGCACATCTCCAATTCTTATCAGCGGCCTCTATCAAAATTCTTGTTGGTATCTTTTCCTCTGTCTCGTTGCATGCCCATCAACTGAATTCCGATGTTACCCTACAAAAGAAGCTGAAGAAAGCATGTTCAGTTCTTCAGCTCTCCTATCCTCCAATGGTTCATTTTGAAAATGAGTCTTGTCAGAATTACCTCAACTTCCTCCAGAATTTACTTGTGGATGACCCATCTATGTCAGAGAGATTAAATGCAGAAACACTGCTGGTTGAAGTGTGTGAACAAGTGTTGAATATTTATCTGAAATGCACAGGCTGTAAATCTACACTGCAGAAACCTGACAATCAGTCACCGATTCACTGGATTCTTCCATTAGGTTCAGCCAAAAAGGAAGAATTAGCAGCGAGATCACCTTTACTAGTTTCCGCCTTGCGCGTCTTAAATTCTCTGCGAAGGGATGCTTCAAGGAGGTATATTTCGCTGTTCTTTCCTCTGTTGGTAGATCTTGTGCAAAGTGAGCATAGCTCAGGAGAAGTACAGTGTATTCTGAAAGAAATTTTCCAATCCTGTATAGGCCCTATAGTAATGGGATAATTCATTGTTTGACACCATATGCACATTAACGCCACTATCCTAACCACAGTTTTGTTCCTCATTAATCGATTGGACTTTGAAATCATCGATATTGAATTTCTTTGTGTGTATGCCATCTGATCCTATCCCTCTGCTAGATGTGCAAACATTATTTCTTTTATATAAAAAAAAAATTACAGGTATCTGATCTAAAAATCTTGTAGATTACACTTGAAAAATAAAATCTTTAAACTTAGGTCCGAAAATCGTAGTCCTCAGAAATTATAATATATTATTTGGTGTCAATCGGAAGTTGTGGTAAGTAGTTAAAATGCAGTCCTACTCATAACATGCAGATCGACATCACCTGATGTGTCACAAAAGCAAGGTTAAGAGCCCACTTGTTGATTTTGATAACCCTTTCAACAAGATCAGACTACTTTGAGCATATATCATTGAAATTCAAGTTACCACTACTGGAGCCCTATAATGATATGTCAGGTTCGTGTGAACAAATTGTGGGACTGCATAGGACAGCATGTACAACAGTTACACTTTCTCATCTACATTGACAAGCCCAACAAGATACTGGGATTAAACACCCCTCACAGGCTCAAAGCAAACATTAAGCAACTTAAAAACTTGCTTGGTACTCACTTTACCAACGATTGACACAAACCTCACTGCTCAGTAACTTTGATTGAGGTAAGGCAAAAGTCACTTGAAACTCTACGGGACTATAATAGATGGCTCAGTATAGAAGTAAACGTGAATCTGCCTGCATTAAACGCACCTATAATCACAATTTGAACTTTATAAAGGAATGAGATATGGTGAACCTCCTCCGATTATGCCATTAGGGAGACGGTTAACAAAAAATTATTATAAATTCTACACGGACTATATTATGGAACCGAAGATTGTGAGATTCTCAATTGAATTATTAGTGAACTCTTACAATGGGAACATTTGAAATGATTTCTAAGAAGGGACGGAGACATCATCTTATGTAGACCTCTATCACATAGACAAGGCCAGATTACGCTTAAACATAGGTTAAAGACTCAAAACCAGAGAAGTGGAGAAGGAAGAACCACATGGGTCATTAATTTGATTATCGGTGGAGATAGTAGTAATAGATTTTGGTTGAAGAGGTTTGCTTGATACAAAGTAAACATTGTAGTAGATCTTCAGATCAAAAGACGGTGAATAGGGAGGCAGATTGTGTTTGATGAAAAGGAAAAGTCGAGCCAACGTAATCCCCATGAAGACATGATGGTCATCAAAGCAAAGGTTGCAAACTTCAAAGCGAAATGAGTGCTGGAAGATAAAGACAATTTGGTGAACGTTCTTTCTACGAGCCTTCAAAGCAATGACACTTGAGAATAATGATAGCTCAAACTAATATCTTCTCCTTTGATCGGGTTTAGAGGAGTCCAGATCTTCCCGAAAGGAAAAATATATCTTCCTATTACAATTGATAAGTAACACAGACAAACGACAAAGATGATAGTCATAGACTAAAATACGGACATGCTTAAACAAACATACTGGTGTTTGCTAGAAAATAAGTTTGTTGAACTGATCTTATATGAAAAATTCATTTGGAACATTACTTGTACATTAATGAAATTTTTTTATTGTGATAATTGTAGAAATAATCCTTTGACTTGAGATCTCCGAAATGATCTTGTATGTAATTGTTATGTTTTGATACTGAATATGATTTATTCTAATCATGAGTGGTTCAATTAATAGTCATTCGATATAACATCAACTACATAGAGGTAGTTAAATGAAAAATATAGGATCCATCACCTTAAAAATATTAGAGATCGGACACTTATGCGACTACAGTGATTTAGATGAATTGATTTCAAAAACAGTTCGAGGGATACAATAATGAAAATATCAAACTTCAAAATAAAGTATGAATTAAAATTCATATTTTATTATAATTTATATGTTAATCATTTCATAATATTTTAGTGATATTAACTTTTGAGAACTTAAACAAATAATTTTTCGTAATTATTTTGCTACATACGAGATCAAATTTTGTCTCGATTATCCGACAAATAAAACAAAAGTGGGGCACTTGGCTCAACAACAACATATGGATCATTATTATCATTGTTCCATTGTTGTTGCATATGGACGGTATCTTTTCTCACTTTGTAACGGTTAGAAAATTAAGTGATTGTTTTGTTAATTTTCTATTTGTCAAGTACTACTTTTGTAATTTTTTGTATTTGTTACAAAGTTGTTATTCTATTACGATGAGCTAGGTGAAAATTTGTGAATCCCTATATATACTGTTCTTGCATGTGAGGACGACGTAGATTACGATTAACAAATTCCTTTCAAATCTTCACTCTCCTATCTCTCCTCTCTCTCTCTCTCTCTCTTCTTCTTCTTCAACTCCTATGCTCTTTTCTATTTGCCAATTCTTCTCTTCTCACCTAATCCTTGGTTTATTACACACTTCTTCCTTGGCATCAATAGCCTCACAAAGCACTACTGCTACTGCTACTTATGACAGTGATGTACAATTGTTATCCCCCATGACAACAAGATTGAATTCAAAATTAACCAACCTCATATTTTAATTTTTGTGCATAAATTTGATGGAGTGAATGTGGAGGAGACTGGGAAGAAAATAAATGGAAATAATTTAAAAAATACAAATGAATTTTTCATAAAAAGTAAAATATGAATCAAAATAATAATATGTTAAATTTTAATTCGAACTAATTGAAACTCAAGTTAGATTTAGGATTTTTTAATAAATTTTTTGAATTTTAATTTTAATTTAGATTTAAATTTTACTAGTAAGTGGATATAAAAATCTCTTTTAAATATAAAATGATTTCGTTTTTGAATATTATTGAATATTATATGTCCATCCTCTCCCTGATTACCCTCTCCTCCTTTTTGTCCTAGCCTTTCACCGCTTCTCTCTACTCTATTTCTCATTGTTGATCGGGATCACAATCTTTTTCGTTACATGTCACAACACACACTCTCTCTCTGTAACGGTCATAGTGTCCTACATGTTGGAAAGTGATCCAAATTCACGTGAATTCATTCAAAGTCGTACCTACTTACTGTTGGTAACATTCCTATTTTTTCTTCTTAGTCGTTAAGTCACTGCACTTTCTTTTATTGCTTCTTTTGCATGTTTAGTTGTTAAGTTAAAAGCTTAAATTAGTTTTTCTATTGTAATGCATATATGTAGGCAGTCCTTTGATCAAAATAAATGTAGCAAAATTCAGTGTCCTTATTTCTTATGTTCTACGTCTCTATTTTCTTTAAAACTAAGGTTAAACCAATTTTTTTTCCCAACAATAATGGTATTGGAGCACAATTTGGTCTTTTGACTGGACAATCAAGAGAAACATGTGAGGGAGAGAAACACGAAGGATTAAGATATTTACAAGTATGGCAACAAATACACTCTCAACATCATAACCATTAATTCCAATCTTCAGCAGAGAAAAATATGAATTCTGGAGCATTAAGATGAAGACATTGTTTCAGTCTTAGGAGTTGTGGGAATTGGTTAAGCATGTCTACCCTGATCTAGATAATGAAGCTCGGTTGAGAGAAAATAAGAAAAAGGATTTAAAAGCTCTCACCTTCATCCAAAAAGTAGTGCACAAGAGCGGTTTCTCTAGAATAATTGCAGCAAATACCTTTAAAGAGATGTGGGAGATTTTGAAGAAAGAATTTCAAGGAGATTTAAAAGTAGTTGCAGTGAAGCTTTAGCTGCTTCCATGTGACTTTGAGACTGACTTTCCAAGATTTCCTCTCATGAGTGTCAGCCATTATAAGTTGGATGAGGACATATAGTGAGAAGTACTCTGAACAAATTGTTGTTGCAAAGGTTTTGAGGAGTTTAACTCCAAATTTAATCATATAGTTGCTATAATAAAGGAATCTAAACACTTATATGTGTTTTCTTTTGATGATTTAATGGGTTCTTTAAAAGCTCATGAAGCCAGGTTAAACAAGACAATAGAGTAAACAAAAGAAAAGGTGTTATAGGTAAAGGGGGAAATTCTAAAATCGCAGCAACATGTTGATCCGTATGAAGAACCATAATCAGTTGATAAGAGAGGCCGAGGTAAAGGAAGTGTTCATGGACGAAGTATGAGAGGACATGGACAATTTGGAGGAGAATGACAACAATAATCCATTCAATGTCATTATTGTAAGAGATAAGGACATGTTAAGGCAAATCGTTAGAGGAGGGCAAATCAGGCAAATTATGCTAAAGAAGCAGAAGAGGAATATAATGAAGAGATCAAACTGTTTATAGCAAAATATGAAGCCACACAAGATATAGGAAGTTTCTAGTTTTTGGATAATGGATGCTCTAATTATATGACAAGCATAAATTCATCTTTCAGGGATATTGATAACACATATAATATGAAAATCAGACTTGGGGATGACAAACAAATGCAGGTAGTAAGGAACGACACTGTGGTAATTAGAAATGGTAAGGTAAATGTAAAACTCATTTTTTTGATTTATTTGTTCCTAGCCTCTCACAAAATTTGTTGAGTGTGGGACAGTTGATACAAAGTGGAATGTCTGTGTTGTTCGAGAATAACTCTTGTGTGATCAAGAACACCAAAACAAGCCAAGTGATAGTTGAAATTAGCACGATCAAAAATAAGCTCTTTCCTGTGGAAATTTCAAGTCTTGCAAGTTATGCAATGGCAGTAAAGAAAAAGAAGGTGTCTAAGCTTTGACACATGAGGTATGGTCATTTAAATGAGAAAAGTTCAAAACTTTTCCAATAAAAACAAATGATGTAGGGCTTGCTGGCAATTGCATCACTGAAGCAGTATGAGGCATGCATTTATGGAAAACTTAGCAAGATGTTATTCTCTGAAGGAACATCATAGAGAGCATTAGGTAACCTTGACGTTGTGCATGGTGATCTATATGGTCCCATGAAGATTGAATCTCTAGGTGGAAGTCACTATTTTATGTTGTTAATTGATGATCATAGTCATATGAGTTGGTTTTTTTTGGCATGAAAAATCGGAAACATTAAAAAAATTTAAGGCTCTTATTGAAAAGCAAAGTGGGAGGCACATCAAGGCTTTAAGAATAGACAAAAAGAAGAATTTATGTCTAATAATTTTCACTTGTTTTGTAAAGAGCATGGAATACACGGGGAACTAACAACTCCATATACATCGAAGCAAAATGGAGTGACTTGTAACATCCTATTATCCCATGTTAGGGGTTAAAACCTTAGGACAGTGTGTACGAGAGTTTATTGAGAAGTTAGAAAGTGCATTAATACAGCATACACACACACACGAATATTGATTTTTGCACATTAAAATGATGGTATATGTATTTATTGACATTTCCAGGTATAATTGATTTATGAATGTGACTATATCGAGAATTGTGATTTTTATGTGTTGAAAATTAATTTGGAGTGTATACTTACTGATTTAGAATTTTTGGTGAATTTTAAAAAATTTTCAAATTTTTTTGGGTATTACGGGACTAGAAAAAATGTCAAGTGATAAGTCAATTGATGAATGATAGTAGAAATAACAGTGAAATGATAGAGAAGAATTTTATAGATAACTTTGGGATTTATTGATAAGTGTCATTGAAAATTGAGAGACAATTGGAGCAAAAATTTGAGATGATTGGATTAGTTAAATAAGAGAACCTAGTTTAAACTCATAAAAATTGGACAAATGACAAGTGTCACTTGCCAAGCTTAGCCTTTGATCGTACTTTCTTCTTCTTCGTGACTTTCTTTATCTTTTGTAGGTTTCTTACTTCCAGAAAGTTTCTCACCCTCACAACCTTGAACTTTGCTCTCACCTTTCACTTACTACTTTCGTTTTGTTATCTTCTTTACTGTCACTAAAATACCTAACCCTATAACCTTTGAATGTGGATGATCATGTTATACTGGAAAACTAGGGTTTACATGATTTTGAAGAGTTTGGAGTTTTAAACAAGTATTGTATGGTTCTTCATGATATGTAGGATGAAACATGCATCACGTTAGTTAATAGTTAAGTGTTTATAATATGAGGATGTATATTTTATGAAACATGAGTGAGGATTTTGGGTGTGCCGCATTCCTTGATTTTGCATATTTGATGATCAATATTTCATAAGATGTTGTTGAAGTGATTTTTGAGTTAGAACGATCATTGAAAACATGTATAAAAGAGTGCAGAAAAATTCATGAAAGGTGATATGCGTATGCTCTGTTTTCACTATGTTTGCGTAAATCTCGTTTGGTGTTTTAGGAATGAACTAAAATGAGTTTAAAGTTAAGGAAAAAGGTGTAAGGTGATGTCGTGATATGGGAAAAAATTAAAATGAGAAGTTAGAGATGAAATGAAGGTGTTAAGGAAGATGAAAAATGTAAAAAATGTGAGGAATGCATGTTGAATATGCGTAAATGAACAGCTCGGTTTTTGATGTTGTGATTAATCACAGATTTTGATTTGTTTATGTATGAGTTGAGCTTAATGGGAGTCAAAACGAAGAGAAAATAATGGACATAAGTTAGAAGTGTTTGATTTAGCAAAAGAGAGGAAGAAGAGACAAAAATCTACAGTTTTGTATGAATCTGTAGAACATCATCTGTCACGATTATGCTTGTAGGAACTCTCTGTAGAGTCGCATGATAGTGCAGAAGCTTGATCGTGACCGAGAGGAGAAATTAGGAATTGCACGATTGTTACAATAAGGATTTATTTGGAAAAGCACGATCGTGCTTGAGGAAGCGTCTCGTAGTGCATGATCGTGAGAGTGCAGAGATGTATGAAAATTTTGAACATCCTTCATTTTTTGGCCATAACTGCTTCTCCTGACCTCCAAATGACTTGAAATTTGAACCAAAAATTCCTCATACATTGTTTTTCCTTTCCACCAAAATTTATGGCCATTTGAATTCATTAGGAAAGGATTGATTGACGAGTTTAGGATGAAAATGATGAAGTGTGTTGGAATATTGTTAAATGGAGAGTTTTCACTGAAAAGATATTGATATTTTTGGCCATATCTTAATATTTAGATATCCAAATGAGATAATTTTAATTTATATTAAACTAAAGACATATGGCTATAAATTTACCGAAGGAATCAAATTTTAATTCTGTCTCTAAGAGTTCCAAAATTTGGCTTGAAGTTGAGTACAGAATATTGTTGTAGTTTGAGTATAGTCTAAAATATTTTGTATATAATTTGCAAAATAATGAACCAAATTGTGAGAACTTGGTGGAATTAGAAACTTAATACATATGGTAACATTTGTTTAAAAGAAGGTGTTGCCTAAATACTTCATTTGTCTTGTCAAAATGATTATACAAAATTGACCCGAAAATTTATTTTTGGAAAAAGTTGGAATGATCAATTGAGTTATGAACTTAGATTCAATTTGTTTTATTAAGGTGTAAACCTAAGTTCAAATTATACTTATGTGAGTTTTTGATATGAATGATCATGTGATGATAATAATGGAAAATATATTCGGGATTGTTATTGAGCATGTATAGTACATGATTCATATGTGTGTGTGTGTGTGTGTGTGTGTGTGTGTGTTCATAAATGAGTACTTATATAATTGTGCAAATTTGTGATATGTAAATGTATATTTCATGATATAGAAGAGGGATTTGAAAGACCACATGCAGACATTGTTGGGACTTCAAGGCAATAGCTTTCTGGAGCAACCTAGACAGTCTCACTTAATTAATAATGTACTTTTGGATAAGAGAAATGACTCAAAAGTCATTCAGTTGAGACTGAAGGATTAGATAGAAATTTTTGTATAATTCCTCATGTATGTAGTGTGTTTTGTATTTAGTTTTGATAATGTACATATTTGGATGATTTGGAAAAATTACAATGTACATATTCGATTCTTATGAAATGAAATGAGAAATTCGGTTTTAAAATATTATGACATTTACGTATTAAATGATAATGCCATGATTAAGTTAGTGATGTGAGTGCTTTAGTATGCCACTTTTGCGAGGTACGTATTCGGAAATCACTCGAGATATCATGTACATGTCTTACTAGAATGGGGTGTTACATTTTGGTATGAGAGCATGGTTGTGCATCTATAGGGACAGATTAAGCATATAGACATAAAATATTATAAGAGATGTGGATCTAATTGAAGTTATTGTCTATTATAGGTCATCTGATGTAGGTGATCAAGAGGGACAATCAGCTGACCTAGGATTAGTAAGAGCCAGTAGAGAGTCTTCCGTACTGTGACCTGAGGGAATGTCTCTTAGAATTCCCGAGAGAAGGAAAAGGATGTATGATAAGCTGAGAAAGTAGGGGGTTGTCGACTTCTATGGAAGTACAGACCACCCTGTAGAGGTTGAAGAATGACTGGAGAGAACAGAGAGGATCTTTGACCAGATGGACTATGAATCGGACAAAAAGTTCGACCATGCGGTTTCTTTATTATAAGGCTAAGCATATCAATAGTGGAAGACTATTCCAGGAAGTACCACCAGGCCTTGTAACTTGAAGTGGGGAGATTTTCTGTAGGTCTTTAGGGAGAATTACATGCCCAAGATCTACCTGGATAAAAAGATGAAGGAATTTCTAGATCTAAAGCAGGGCAGATTATCAGTGTTAGAGTATGAAATCAAGTTTAATGAGCCGATGAGATATGCTACCACCTTGCTTCCTATTGAAAAAGATAAGTGTAGGAGATTTGAAGATCGTGTTGGATTGCCTATGGCCCTGGTATTCACAACACGCAGCAGAATGGACCATACTACACAACAAGAAGTATAACCGAAAATTATAACATGTACGAAATTTCCTCTTGGCGCAGATTGGTATTTGTTTCTTTTTCAGATTTGTAGATGCTGCAGTGCGCGAACGTCCTCTACTGGTATCCACACGAGGATGAACGATCTGGACAGCAGCTAATGTGTGCTAGTACGTTCTAAAACCCTTTTGATCGCCGCATAATTTTCTCTCGAAAGAAGAACAAAGGTGGCTAGGGTTTTAATCTCTACTCTAATGAGACATAAGTTTCTCTATTTATAGAAAAATCTTAATTCTTATTCCTATTAGGAATAAGAACATCATAATCTTAAATCTATTAGAATTATTGAAGCCTAATAAGTTTCGGCCCATATTATATCTCATATAATAAGAGCCCGACAACTTATTTCAATCTAACCCAATAAATATATCCACATATATTTATTCAATGCCTAATAAATTAGGCCCAAGAGAATAAGCCCATATCTGTAACATCCCGTTACCGATGTGAGGGCATATCGGTAATTTGGATGAATTGAGCAGTGAGTGCATTCACGATTGAATTGCACATATAGTGACCTTGCATCAGTGATAAATGAGATTAGTTGCAC
>JANIHY010000210.1:70618952-70643834 GCA_027479065.1 Erythroxylum brevipes
ATTGTGGTTTATTTTATGTTGATGCCATGCGAGTGTTTAGTGATCGTTTGCGATCGTAGCACTTCCGAACTGTGGGATATGTGTCGGAACGACCTAAGGGCGTCCCGGTGTGTACCCTACGGTGAGGGGGCGCTACAATATCACATCACTTTTTGTGTGCGACCTTATAGGCTCTTTTGATGTTGGCAATGGGTTTGATTACATTTCAAGACCCATAAGTCATAAGCGGCCTCTAGCAAGACATTATGACTATCCAAATTAAATGAGGATCGGTAATCCGATTTAACCTGTAACCATAGTTACAAACTCAGTCCCTTTGTAACACTTTATCAAGATTAATCACAAAACATGGTGCATGTCAACCTTTGATTAATCATAGTTTCGTGATCCCTAAGTTGACTAATTATAACAAATGACATTGACGACTCCTCATCAATTCATTTGAGCACGACCATATATTTCTTCGGTCATACTTGTCAAGAGGCCCAAATGATATCTCTATCATTTAAGAGAGGTACAAATCTCATCTACGTCATTCACATCCCTCCGTATGATTTATTTAATGTCTAACGTAAGACTACTAGTTATCCGGTTAAAGATAACTTAGTCTAATGTCAAAACACTGAATTCCTCATGTAGGGAACCATGATGACTTCAGCTCAGAGGACTAAAGTCAAACCATATTGAGAATCACTAATGACATGAGACCATGTAGTATTCTCTCTGTGGGTCGGTCCAATATATGTTCTCTAACATATATCTATGTTTCTGATTTAATAACTCATCTCCATGATCAGAAAAACGTGATCATCAATAAGAACATATACTAACCTTAATTCATTATTGTTCCATCAATAATGATCGATCAGGGACAGTTTAGAATAGTATTATAAAACTTATGATTTTACTATCAAATCACATACTTAATGACATAAGCCTAATACTATTCATGAAACGTAAATTACATTACATAAACCATATACATGCATATATAAAAGAATACCTCATAATATATTATTAATAAGTCATAATGTTAGTACAAAAGTCACATATGTCTATTGTCCTAGGGCATACTACTAACAGATGGGCTAAACATGGAGTTCAGGTCAAGGTTAACAGTCACCAACTTGAGCAGTTTCACTGAGTTAAGAGCTGCTTCGATTAGAATTGAATAGCTATTGAGAGAGGGACAAGTAGAGTATAGGTAGGAGTCTCGAATGAAGACGCCTAGTGAATTTTAGGGTAGTTCTACCAGAAGATTTAGTAAACGCCAGAACAGATCCTTTCAACCATCAACTAGATCAAGACAGTTGGGGTTCAGACAGAGGGGTACTTTTATACAATTTAGCAGTAGAAAAGGAGCAGTAGTGAGTCAGTTACCCACTTGTGAGCACTATAGGAAGAAGCACAACGGTGAGTCCTAGAAACTGTCTAGAGCTTGCTTTAAATGTGACTATTTTGATCATCAGATCAGAGATTCTCCTACCGTTATTAGAGCGGAGTTTGGTATAAGAAGGGGATCAATGAGTGAAGTTACTGTTCAGCAGAGTCGAGCTAATGGATCTGGACAGAGAGGACGTGGTAGAGGCAGAGTGAGCTCTGGGAGTTCTACTATTAGGATTGAGGCATGGAGCAACCAACAGCAATCTCAGGCCAGAGTTTATGCCATGACCAGGCAGGAGGCTCAGGATTCTCTAGATGTTGTTGCAGGTGCATTACTTATTTTTACTTATGAAGCATTTACATTGCTAGATTCTGGATCTACGCGTTCTTTTATTGCACCACATCGACATCTAGGTTATATTGTGATAGATAGTTATTAAAGCATGGATTAGAAGTGAGTACTCTGATTGGTAGTACTGCAGTAATAGGAGAAGTCTACAAGGGGTGCTTGATTAGAATTGATCAGACATAATTAGAGGCAGACTTGATCGTTGTACAGTCTAGGGAGATAGATATTATCGTAGGCATAGATTAGCTCACTGCTTATAGGGTTATCGTGAACTGTTATACTAAGGAAGTGATATTAGAATCTCCTAATCAGCCAAGAGTAGTTTTTCGAGGTGTTAGTCAAGTAGTGCCATCTATGCTAATGTTATTTATGAGTGCTTTAAGGTTGATGCAAGGGAGATGTGAGGCTTATCTGGCTCACATTATTGATACTCGAGCTGAGCAGAATGTACAGGACTTTCTTGTTGTTAAAGAATTCCTGGATGTGTTTCCCGCTGAGTTATCTGACTTACCTCTAGATTGGGAAATGGAGTTTATGATCGACTTAGTTCTTGGTGCTACTCCTATATCTATTCCTCCATATAGGATGACACCTAAGGAACTAAAAGAATTGAAGGCTCAGTTACAGGAGTTACTGGAAAAGGGTTTCATTAGACTCAATGTTTCACCTTGGGGAGCTCCAGTCTTATTTGTGAATAAGAAAGATGGAACTCTGAGGCTGTGCATCGATCATAGGCACCTAAATCAACTAATAGTGAAGAACAAGTACCTGTTGCCTAGAATTGATGATTTGTTTGATCAGTTGTATGGAGCTTAGGTGTTCACTAAGTTGGACTTGAGATCTAGGTATTATCATTTGAAGATAGCAGAGGCTGATGTATCAAAAAGTGCGTTCAGGACTAGGTATGGGCAGTTTGAGCTCTTAGTCATGCCTTTTGGGTTAACTAATGCCCCAGCTACATTTATGACTTTGATGAATAAAATGTTTCAGCCCTACCTGGATCAATTTGTAATTATGTTTGTTGATGACATCCTAGTCTATTCAAAGAGCAGAGAAGAGCATGTTGAGCATCTGAGAGTGATCTTACAGCTTATGAGGGAGAAACAGTTATATGTCAAATTCAGTAAATGTGAATTTTGGCTAGATCAAGTAGTATTTTTGGGTCATATAGTATCTATACAAGGCATACAAGTGGATCTAAAGAAGGTAGAGGTAGTGATGAAGTGGGAAGCTTTGAAGAACAAATCAAAAATCCGGAGTCTCCTAGGATTGACTGGATATTACCAGAGGTTTATCGAGGGGTTCTCGTTGATCTCAACCCCTCTGACTAAACTTCTAAGGACGAATGTAGCATTTAGATGGAATGATGACTGTCAAAAGACTTTTGAGGAATTGAAGCACTGGTTAACTGCGTCACCGATGTTAACTATTCCATCAGGAACTGGAGGGTAAGTAGTATACAGTGATGCTTTGCATTAAGGATTAGGATATGTATTGATGTAGTATGGCAAGGTGATAGCCTACAAATCGAGATAACTAAGGTCTCACGAGATTAATTATCTGGTACATGACTTAGAGCTTGCTGCAGTTGTTTTTGCTGTAAAGATATAGAGACATTATTTGTATAGAGAGACATTCCAGATATACACTGATCATAAGAGTTTGAGGTATCTATTAAGTTAGAAAGAATTGAATATGAGACAAAGGAGATGGATAGAGTTATTAAAAGACTATGACTGTACGATTGAGTATCATCTAGAAAAAGCTAATGTAGTGGCTGATGCTTTGAGTAGAAAGTCGAATAGTAGTGTAGCTCAGATTCAATTATCGAGATTTTCGAGCTTAATTCATTTGAGAGCTTTAAATGTGGAATTGAGTCTAGAGCATAATGAGGCATTAATTGCTACATTGAAACTGTGACTGATGTTACATGATAGAATCTGAAAGGGACATAGTAAAGATCCCGATATGGTGAAGTTTATTGAGAGACAAATGAATATGAATTCTGAGTTTGAATTGAGAGATGAGACATTGTGGCTAAAGCAGAGGCTGTGTGTGCCTAATATGGATGATCTGAAAAAGGAAATTCTAAAGAAATCTCATGTAGTAACTTATGCTATGCATCCTGGTACCACCAAGATGTATAATACGCTAAAGCAAGATTTTTGGTGGCCTGGAATGAAGAAGAAAGTAGCAGAGTATGTTGCTAAGTGTATAACATGCCAATATATTAAGGCTGAGCATTAGGCTCTGGTTGAGAAGCTACATTCGTTAACTATTCCGGAGTGGAAATCGAAACGAATCACTATGAATTTCATTATGGGATTATCAAAGACTTCGAGACAAAATGACGCTATATAGGTTATAGTGGACCGATTAACAAAGTTGGCCCATTTCTTACCAGTGAAAGAGAATAACTCACTAGACCAGTTAGCCCGGAGGTATATGCATGAGGTGGTTAGACTACATGGGATTCCATTGTCCATTGTATTGGAAAGGGATCTCAGATTTACTTCGAGATTTTGAAAGAGCTTGCAGTCAACTATGGATACAAAGTTGAAATTCAGTACTGCATTTTATCTTTAAACAGATTGATAAAGTGAGAGAACAATCAAGACTGTTGAGGATATACTCAGGACATATGTATTGGAGTTTCAAGGAGCTTAGGATCAGTATATAGCATTGATAGAATTTTCTTATAATAACCATTATCACAGTAGTATCAGAATGGCACCATATGAGGCATTGTATGGCAGAAAATGTCGATCGCCTTTATATTGGGATGAAGAGGGCTTAAGAATGGTTGAAGGCCCAGAATTGATACAAGATACTGTAGATAAGGTGAACCTGATCAAAAGCTGAATTACAGCAGCTCAAGATATATAGAAGAGCTATATAGATCAACATTGAAGGGATATGGAATACAATGTAGGAGACAGAGTGTTTCTAAGAGTATTACTTTGGCGAGGAGTGCTGAGGTTTGGTAAAAAGGGCAAACTGAGCCCTAGGTATATTGATCCTTATGAGATCATTGAGAGGATATGACTATTGGTATATAAATTAACTTTACCGAATGATATGTCTTAGTTACATAATGTATTTCATGTGAATATACTTAGAAGACACCATTCTGGTCCGACGCATGTGTTATTAGCTCAAGAGATTGAAGTTGCTAGTAACCTAAGTTATGTTGAGGAACCGATCAAGATAGTGGGTTATCAGAAAAAACAGCTTAGGAACCGAGTAATTTCATTGGTGAAAGTCTTTTGGAGAAATTACTCGACTAAGGAAGCAACTTGACAAACAGAGGAGTATATGAGGAGACAATATCTCCACATGTTCGAACAATCAGGTAAGAATTTCAAGGAAGAAATTTCTCTTAAAATGGGAGAATTGTAACATCCCATTATCCCATGTTAGGGGTTAGAATCCTAGGACAGTGTGTACAAGAGTTTATTGAGTAGTTAAAAAGCGCATTTCATACTTGTGCGTAATATAACATATACACACACGTGAATATTGATTTTTGCACATTAAAATGATTATACATGCATTCATTAACATTTTCGAGTATAATTGATTTATGAATGTGACTATATTAAGAATTATGGTTTTTATGTGTTGAAAATTGATTTGGAGTGTATACTTACGGATTTAGAATTTTTGGTGAATTTTAGAAAATTGTGAATTTTAGAAAATTTTAAAAAATTTTAGATATTAAGGGACTAGGAAAGATATCAAGTGGTAAGTCGATTAATGAATAGTAGTTGAAATAAGAGTCAAATGATATTGAAGAATTTTATAGATAACTTTAGGATTTATTGACAAGTGTCATTAAAAATTGGGAGCAATTGGAGCAAAAATTTGAGATGATTGGACTAGTTAAATAAGAGAACCTAGTTTAAGCTCATAAAAATAGGACAAATGATAAGTGTCACTTGTTAAACTTAGCCTTTATTCCCACAAATATACTAGAAAGATCAAATTAATTGTTTGATCTTACTTTCTTCTTTTTCGTGACTTTCTTCATCTTCTATAAGCTTCTTACTTCCAAAAATTTTCTCACCCTTATAACGTCGAACTTTGCTCTTACCTTTCACTTACTAATTTTATTTTGTTATCTTCTTCACTATCACTGAAATACATAATCCTATAACCTTTGACTGTTGATGATTGTGTTATACTGGAAAACTAGGGTTCACGTGATTTTGAAGAGTTTGGAGTTTTAAACAAGTAAGTATTGTATAGTTCTTCAAGATATGTAGGATGAAACATGTATCACGTTAGTTAACAATTAAGTATTTACAATATAAGGATGTATATTTTCTGAAACGTGAGTGAGGATTTTGGGTGTGCCGCATGCCTTGCTTTTGCATATTTGATGATCAATATTTCATAAGATGTTGTTGAAGTGATTTTTGGATTAGAACAATCATTGAAAATGTGTATAAAAGAGTGCAGAAAAAATTCACGAAAGATTATATAGGTATGCTCTATTTTCACTGTATTTGCGTAAATCTTGTTTGATGTCTTAGGAACGAACTAAAATGAGTTTAGAGTTACGAAAAAAAAGGTGTAAGGTGATGTCATGATATGGGAAAAAATTAAAATGAGAATTTATAGGTGAAATAAAGGTGTTGAGTAAGATGAAAAATGTAGAAAATGAGAGGAATGCATGTTGAATATGCGTAAATGAATAGTTCAGCTTTTAATGTTGTGATTAATCATAGATTTTGATTTGTTTGTGAATGAGTTGAGCTTAATAGGAGTCGAAATGAAGAGAAAATAATAGACATAAGTTAGAAATGTTGGATATAGCAAAAGAGAGGAAGAAGAGAAGAAAATATGAAGTTTTGTATTAATCTACAGAACATCGTCTGTCACGATTGTGCTTATACATGACTGTGACAAAGAGGAACTCTCTGTGGAGTTGCACAATTGTGCAGAAGCACAATCATGATCAAGAGGAGAAAATTGTGACCAAGTAGAGAAATTAAGAATTGCATGATCACGCACAAGCAGGATTGTGACAATGAAGAGTTATCCGAAAAAACACGATCGTGCACAAGCATAATCGTGACAAAGAGAAAGCATCTCGCAGTGCACGATCACACAAGCACCATCATGATAATGAGAGTGTAGATATGTATGACAGTTTTGAACATCCTTCATTTTGTTAGCCATAACTTCTTCTCCCGACCTCTAAATAACTTGAAATTTGAATCACAAACTCCTCACACATTGTTTTTCCTCTCCACCAAAATTTATGGCCATTTGAATTCATTAGGAAAGGATTGATTGGTGAGTTTAGGATGAAAATGATGAAGCGTGCTGGAATATAGTTAAATGGAGAGTTTTCATTAAATAGACATTAGTATTTTGGCCATATCTTGATCTGTAGATATCAAAATGAGATGATTTTTAATTTATATTAAACTATAGATATATGGCTACACATTTAATTAGGAATCAAATCTTAATTCTATCTCTAAGAATTCTGAAATATGGATTGAATTTGAGTATAGAGACACTCCGAAATATTTTGTGTATAATTTGCAGAATACTGAACCAAATTGTGAGAAATTGGTGGCATTAGAAACTTAAGACATACAGAAACATTTGTTTAGAAGAAGGTGTTGCCTAAATACTTTATTTTTCTCATCAAAATGATTATACAAAATTGACTCAAAATTTTGTTTTTGGAAAAAGCTGGAACGATCAATTGAGTTATGAACTTAGATTTAATTTGTTTTAGTGAGGTGTAAACCTAAATTCAAATTATACTTATGTGAGTTTTGATATATGAATGATCATGTGACAAGAATAATGGAAAATATATTCGGGATTGTTATTGAGCATGTATAATACATGATCCATATATACATTGTGCATAAATGAGTACTTATATATTTGTGCAAATTTGTGATATGTAAATGTATATTTCATGATATAGAAGAGCAATTTGAGCGATCACATCCAGATGTTGTCGGGACTTCGAGGCAATAGCTTTTTGGAGCAATTTGTGAGTAACTTAGACGGTCTCACTTAATTAATTATTTGTTTTAAATTATGTTCTAAATTATCTTATGAATGTGAATTTGATTATGCTGATTTCGGATATTGAATGTTCGAGACGTTTGATGCATGAATGCGATATTAGAAGTGCTCCATGTATGTGAATTTGATTAAATAAATGATTTTTAACATTTATGTTGAATGCCAGACTAAGGTCTGATGGTGAATGTGAATGAAAATACAATAGTGAAAATGACTGTGTAATATTGAGCACTTTTGATTGATTGAATTTATGTGATACATTTATTTACATGCATGCATGAATAGATAATGACAGTTATGACCTGAGTAGCCACTGAAAATGAGCTTAAAGCTCATAATGTAATTAAGAGCCAAAGACTCACTATGTATAATGAACCATGTATTCCTAACGAATAAGAGACAGTAATCAATAAGCCCGGTATTAACAAAAGATACGAGACAGTTATAGACACTCGGTCATAACAATGTAATAATAAAAAAATGAGTTTCATGAGCATTGCATATACATTTATTACGTATGTTTGAATGATTGAAATGTATTGTTGACTTGTATTTGAATGAGAATGTGAAAATTGTGAACAAAGTGTTATGTGATACTACATAATGACAAATAAATGATGTGAATTATGTGATCATATGCGTTGATGTGTTGTATAAATTAAGTGAATCATCGAAGATAATTACCTCACTGAGTTCGCAAAACTCACCAAAATTGCAACGTTAAAATTTCAGGACTGAAAGAGGACACTAGTGACAGAGAGACTTTTAGATCAAAGAAATGGCTCAAAGGTCGGTCAGCTGAGACTAAAGGATTAGGTAGAATTTTTTATATAATTCCTCATGTATGTAGCGTGTTTTGTATTTAGTTTTGATAATGTACATATTTGGATGATTTGGAAAAATTACAATGTATATAGTCAATTTTTATGAAACGAAACGAGGAATTCATTTTTAAAATATCACAACATTTATGTATTAAATGGTGATTCCATGATTAAGTTAGTGATGTGAGTGCTCTAGCATGCCACTTTTGTAGGGTACGTATTCAAATATCACTCAAGATGTCAGATATGTGTCTTGCGAGAGTAAGGTGCTACATGACTGAACGAAAGAATCGCACTGTGGTGGAGATGACAAGGAGTATGTTATAAGAGAAAGGTCTTCCCAACCAATTCTTTGGAGAAATAGTTGCCATAGCTGTGTGTCTACTGAATTTGTCACCCATTAGAGTTGTCCATGATCAGATTCCTTATGAGGTAAATTCTCTCTCCATTTTGAGAAATGCACAAATAATATGTATCCATAATCAGCAGCCAGCAATAATTTGTGTATGATCCAAAAGCCCACCTTCATTCTTTGTGTTGTATCAACACCATCAATGAAGACTGACACCCCAACTGCAAAAAATTCTTATATCGAATATATAATAATGCTAAATTCATTTCTCCAATATTTTCAACAAAAGAATACACAAGAAAGACTATTATAGAGTAACAGAGCTCTACTCATAACCCATCAGTTTTTCTGGATCAAGCTTAACATATTAGAGACATGCCTGAAGATCTGTCGACATAAAAATTCTTCTTAATGGTACAACCCCCGTAAGTATCCAACTTGCTTTGGAGAATATAAGTTCTTGATGTAACAAAAGATTCATCAAAAGAGATAAGTAAAACCATAATGTTCACACGCCCTTATACTTTTGATCCAGCAAAACAGAGTCCAGATTTTCATTCATCAATTATTATGCACGTCCCTTAAGAAATAGTTTATTTACAATAAGAAGAAGAAGTCAAAGTTGAAGATCCATGAGGTGGAAGCTGGTCGGCCTGTTGCTGTTGTAGCGTGGAAGCTCTCATGGAAGCCATTAGCGGTTTCATCAACGATACTCTTCTTCGGAGGAACAAAAATGTGACCACGGAGCTGTGACAACCGAAGGCTTTTAGGACTGAGAGATGAGTGTTCTTCGTTCCCTCCTAATTTTGGTGTCAACATTTGGAGACGATGTTCAAAATTAATACTATTGAACATTGTCTTCTTGAAACCCGTTAATTCAGACAGACCAGTCAATATTTAATACTATTGGACTTGGTCTTTCACCGTACGAATAATCTTCACTCTTCTCTTCCACAAAAAAACTCTCGTTCTCTCTCTCTCTCTCTCATATTTTCTGATGAAAAGAAATCAATTAGTGTTTCTTCGATGATATTACCCCATTGTCCTAGCCCTCCTTCAACGTCTGGTTGGATAACACCTACCCTTACTTGTTTTTCTGCCTCCTCCTAACATTTGCATCTTGCCAAGTTACAGGGATGGGCGTGCATGCGTGCATGGTAGCTAACTTATTTTCTTCTTCCAACCCCAATCTGGAGCAAGGGATCAATCAGACACTTTCCTTTCGTAGCTAGACTCATGCACAAATGGTTAGGAACCTGCAGCTAGGGCTAAGATTCCATCATCAAAAAGTGCAGAATTGTAGCGCAGTAGCTGCACTCCATTGCCAAGTAAATGTTGATCGTAGGTTGCTCCAGAGTAGTGCACGGCATGCTATGATCAGTTTAGTTAACTAGGAACCAAATCAAAGAAATATATACATAACTATAACAAGAAATTATATATTATTAGAAACAATGGCATCATTATCAGGCCAAACATCAAAGAAAGGGATGCGAACGCCAGGGGGTTCTGGAGGCTCTCAGGGTAATCGTACATCAAGTGGGCAAACGGTGAAATTTGCAAGACGAACCTCGAGCGGTAGGTACGTTAGTCTTTCAAGGGATGACATTGACATGTCTGGATCTGGAGAATTATCAGGTGACTACATGAACTACACTGTCCACATACCTCCCACTCCCGACAATCAGCCAATGGATCAAACTTCTGTAGCTGTCAAGGCCGAAGAACAGTATGTTTCCAATTCTCTATTTACAGGAGGATTCAATAGCGTTACCCGTGCCCATCTCATGGACAAGGTAATAGAATCTGAGGTCACTCATCCTCAGATGGCTGGTGCCAAAGGCTCCACCTGCTCCATGGCTGCTTGTGACGGTAAAGTCATGAAGGACGAGAGAGGAAATGACGTTATTCCTTGCGAATGCAGGTATCGTATATTTTTATGCAGGCTTGCACGCATGGATTTATGTATCGATTATAATAGGCTTAACGAGTTATAATAGATACATTAGTTAATAGGCAGCATTTATTTTTTTGTAAATCAATTACAGACTTAACGAGTAAATATATCTTACTTCCTGAGAACTGCACGACAATAATTAATGGTGTCCTATACAGATTCAAAATTTGTAGAGATTGCTACATGGAAGCACAGAAGGAGACTGGATTATGTCCAGGCTGCAAAGAGCCCTACAAATTGGGAGATTATGAAGATGAAATACCAAACTTTTCAAGCGGAGCATTGCCGTTGCCCGCTCCAAGCAAGGGTAATCGTAATAACATGACAATGATGAAGATGAATCAATCAGGAGACTTCGATCACAATAAATGGTTGTTTGAAACAAGAGGTACTTACGGATATGGAAATGCCTATTGGCCCCAAGAGGACATGTATGGTGATGATGGGGATGAAGGAATTCCTGGTGGGATGCTCGAAAACATGGATAAACCATGGAAGCCTCTGAGCCGCAAATCCCCAATCCCGTCATCCATCCTCAGCCCTTACAGGTTCCGTAATTCGATCAGTTAGTAGTTTATTGATAATTCTAAGTATATGTGTGTGTGTAGGTATAGTTTTTTACATCATTCAATTTGTTACTGATGTTCCAATGCATTCTCCAGACTGTAATTTTACAATTTATTAGTACTATTCTGACATCAAATACTCCAGCAGGTTGCTAATTGTCGTCCGATTCGTAGTACTGGCGTTTTTCTTACACTGGAGGTTGACAAATCCAAATGAGGATGCAATATGGTTGTGGGGACTGTCTGTGGTTTGCGAGTTGTGGTTTGCCTTCTCGTGGATACTAGATCAGATTCCAAAGATTAGCCCTGTGAATCGTTCCACTGACCTCGAGGTGCTGCGTGATAAGTTTGAGATGCCATCACCCTCCAATCCTACAGGGCGGTCTGATCTCCCAGGTTGTGACCTGTTTGTGTCCACAGCCGATCCAGATAAAGAGCCACCCCTTGTGACCGCCAACACTATCCTCTCAATCTTAGCAGTTGATTACCCTGTAGAGAAGGTGGCTTGCTACATATCAGATGATGGCGGTGCCCTCCTCACTTTCGAGGCAATGGCAGAGGCTGCCAGCTTCGCTGACTTGTGGGTTCCTTTCTGTCGAAAGCATAATATTGAGCCAAGAAATCCTGATTCTTACTTCAACCTAAAAGTTGATCCAACCAAGAACAAGAACAGGCCTGATTTTGTGAAGGACAGGAGACGGATGAAGAGAGAGTATGACGAGTTCAAGGTGAGGATCAACGGGCTTCCAGACTCTATTAGGAGAAGATCTGATGCTTTCAATGCAAGGGAGGAAATGAAGATGATAAGGCATTTGAGAGAGAGCGGAGCTGATCCTATGGAGCCTGTCAAGGTACAGAAGGCCACATGGATGGCTGATGGCACCCACTGGCCCGGAACTTGGGCTAGTCCTGCAGCTGAACATTCCAAAGGCGATCATGCCGGAATTCTTCAGGTCCATTATTAGCTCCTACTACTGCATTCTGTCTCTAATTATACATATATGTATATAATTAAATTTGATTCATGATCATGATTTAATATGTAAAAGTATATATGCAGGTGATGCTGAAGCCTCCAAGCCCTGATCCTTTGCTGGGAGGCGCCGACGACAAGCTGATAGACTTCACAGATGTGGACATTCGATTGCCAATGTTTGTGTACATTTCGCGAGAAAAGAGGCCAGGATATGACCATAACAAGAAAGCAGGTGCCATGAACGCCTTGGTCAGAGCTTCCGCAATCCTCTCCAATGGTCCATTCATTCTCAATCTCGACTGTGATCACTACATCTACAACTGTAAAGCTGTAAGAGAAGGAATGTGCTTCATGATGGACAGAGGCGGAGAGGATATCTGTTACATTCAGTTCCCTCAGAGATTTGAAGGCATTGATCCTTCTGATCGATATGCCAATCGCAATAATGTGTTTTTTGATGGCAACATGCGAGCGCTTGATGGTATTCAGGTAATTAATTACATCCAGCCATCAATGTCTATTTGTCAGTATTAACTTCATACCGATCATCAATACAATTAGTATCATATACACTCATCTTATTTACAGGGCCCGTTTTATGTGGGAACTGGCTGCATGTTCAGAAGATTTGCACTGTACGGATTTGACCCACCAAATTCTGATAAAGTTCAGCATAATAATAAAGACGAATCTGCTGAGACCCGGCCCTTGACGGCCACAGACTTCGATCCTGATCTTGATGTGAACCTACTGCCTAAAAGGTTTGGGAATTCCACAATGCTGTCAGAGTCTATACCTATTGCTGAGTACCAAGGCCGACCTCTCGCCGATCATCCTGCTATTAAGTATGGGCGTCCTCCGGGTGCCCTCAGGGAACCTCGAGACCCACTCGATGCCACCACCGTCGCGGAAGCTGTCTCCGTCATTTCTTGCTGGTATACAATATATATGTTTATATGCATCGTCAGATTAATTATATGTTTACCCTGCTGCATGAAATTCTATATAGTGTATATAGATAATGTTCTACTACTAAGTACGTACGAGTTGGATGCTTGATTCACGCAGGTACGAGGACAAAACTGAGTGGGGTGACAGGGTGGGTTGGATATACGGCTCTGTGACTGAAGATGTTGTGACGGGGTATCGCATGCACAACCGCGGTTGGCACTCGGTCTACTGCATAACTAAGCGAGATGCTTTTCGTGGGTCGGCACCAATTAACCTCACCGATCGTCTCCACCAGGTGCTCCGCTGGGCCACTGGTTCTGTTGAAATTTTCTTCTCCAGAAACAATGCGTTTCTTGGCTCTAGACGTCTCAAGTTCCTCCAGCGACTTAGTTACCTCAACGTTGGCATCTACCCTTTCACCTCCATCTTTCTTATTGTCTACTGCTTCCTACCGGCTCTTTCCCTTTTCTCAGGATACTTCATTGTCCAGACTCTAAGTATTGCATTTCTTAGCTACCTCCTGTGTATAACTGTTTGCCTTATTGGTCTTGCCATCCTGGAAGTGAAATGGTCAGGCATAGAGTTGGAGGAGTGGTGGAGGAACGAACAGTTCTGGCTAATTTCTGGAACCAGTGCTCATTTGGCTGCTGTGGTGCAAGGGCTCCTGAAGGTGATGGCGGGAATTGAAATCTCTTTCACTTTGACTTCAAAGTCCGCTGGGGACGAAAACGAAGACATTTACGCAGAGCTACACCTTGTAAAGTGGACGTCTCTGATGATCCCACCTATTGTCATCGCCATGACCAACATAATCGCCATTGCCTTTTCTTTTATAAGAACCATTTACAGCACATTTCCTCAGTGGAGTAAGCTCATTGGTGGAGCCTTCTTTAGCTTTTGGGTGTTGGCTCATTTGTATCCTTTCGCTAAAGGCTTGATGGGTCGAAGAGGAAAGACACCTACTATTGTGTTTGTTTGGTCCGGTCTCATCGCAATCACCATCTCATTGCTCTGGATTGCCATAAATCCACCTTCCACAACCTCACCAGATGGAGGTGGGGCAGGATTTGAATTCCCATAAACCAAAAACCAGTCTCCACCTGAAAGTCGACGAAGCAAGCCATTGACAACAACAACAACAAAAATACCGATCCTAGTCTTATCGTAGCTGGAATTTTGGGGATACATAACGCTTTATAGCTGAGAAGAAAATTAGAAGATACTGCAATTTGTTTCTCTCTCTTATTGTTACTGTAAATTTCTTTGCAAGACATGCGGTACAGACACAGTAGGTAGTCAACAATTGATGCCTTCAAAAGCCTGTAATCTACAAAGTACAATTCAAAAGGCGCGTACAAGAATCAACTGATACCTAACATCTTTATCATATAGAATCCTAAATGTTCCAACATATTATACACAAAAAAACACAAGAAAATAAAAAACCTAAAAGTTGTTTTGCAGATTCATTTATGGTTCACCCAAGGCCAACATAAAAGTCAAAACGGAGGCCGAATAAGTTGTCTTGAAACACCCTGATTATAAAGTAGAAAGCAACTCCGATTATGAATTTTTGCGAGTATGTTCAGTGTCAGCCTGAAGACAAAAGAGGCTTCCAATCGCCTCGGTTCGTGTTTCCAACTTATGATGAAACAATAAATACGACATCCATTCTAAATACATAAACAAAATGTGAATACTTCCTCTGCGAGTTACCCCAACGTGCTAACAATTCAAAATGACTCTGATGTCCTGAGCTAATTACTTACAGCACTAAAAGGAATGTGTATCCAATAAAAAAGGTCTCCAGTGGCAAATTTAAACGACTAGACAACCTATCCTAGAAAATCAAACTTCAATCAAATGCCTTAAAACAGTTTCTTGAGACTTCGACATCAAAGTCAAGAACAATAACTAGAGGAGTTTACGCAACGTCATTCTGCACTTCCTATAGACCTGATTGCTCAAATGGAACACGTACAAACAGTTGGCCGTGCAGGGTCACCACAGCAGACGTTTGATGTGGATCAATTCTAGCAGGTAAGCTGACCACCTGAAATCAAAATTCAAAATTCCCCTTATTTTTGCAGGATATACAGACAATGTCCACGTGATATGCTCATTTAACAAATTAAAAAACCACCTTTTCCTCCAAATATCTTCCTTGGAAGAAATATGCATTCCCAGTTAGCAAAATATTTTCAAGAATGGGTCAACAGGGACCTCAATATAAAATCCCTTCCAATGCTAAAAATCCAAACCCTCAAAAGAGATTTTGTGGATATTAAAAATAAACAATACTTGAAATCTGAAAGAAAAATTACAAGTCGATTGAACTAGCTTCCTTTGCATACCTTCTTAAATGGTGTAACACCCCATGGATTATCCAATTGTTCTGGTTCACCAGATATAATTAGGCGTCCTGCTGGATCAGACTGAACATGTACCTGATAAACAAAAAAAGTGCAGCAGTGTGCAAAGCAATAACTTGTGGTAGAAAGGATTGAATTAGGCAAATAATCATGCTCAACAAATGTTTAATTTCCAAAAAAGCATTCTTTACTTGGCATCAAATTCAGGACCATTCATTAAGACTAGACAAAGAGTCCTGGAAACAACTGCATAAATGTGATGGTTGATGCTATTGTTATTACCATTTAAAAAAAGGTTATGCATTTGAACTTCCAGCCGGACATGTTCTATGTATATCTGCATTAAGACTTCCTAATTTCTTATATAAGAATGAAGTTTGTCTGACTCAACTAATGCATTAAAACTGGGACTCATTTGCTTGTGTCATCATACTACAAAGTGAAAACATTGGAACAATATACTGCAGAAGTTAAACTTATTCTGCAGCAGTAACAACTTACCTCTCAGATCAATCCTAGTTTCAAAGAACAAGACAATCTTCTAGCAGGGTGATGTACTAATGAATTAACAAATAAAGAAATTCAAAAAATATGTTTACCTCCTCACGCAGTAGCCCCGGAACTAATGCATATACCTCAAAGCACTCATTCTGTAAACAGTCAATAACTTAGACATAGCAGTGAATTCAGTAGGCAAAAGTTTTGAAAACATCTTGGAAAGATAAAGACGAAATTAGAGAGGATCTTACAGTTCTTTGCACATTAATTTTCACCCAGTCTGCTGGAGTTCCAATATCAATAACCATTGTGTCCCCCCTGACAAGAAAACAAATGGTGAGATTTTTCAAGAATAAAGGGAGCCTCTTTAAAATCTTCAGGATTAATACAAGATCAAGAAGCAAGTGATCCTAACTGTTGCTTCAATGTTTTCATGTGAGAAACATGGCCATCACGCTCAGTTGTTGCCCTTTTCCGCTTCAACAAACCTGAGCCAGTCAACCAAGCAACGACTTCATAACATGCTGATACTATAAAAACTTCTCAAGATGTTGATCCAGCGAACAGGGCATACCATTTGTCTTCAACTGCTTGTCAATTTTTGGTGTAGGATTCAAGTTCTTATCCTGGCATGAAACAAAAGTAAAGCCATAGTAAATGAAAGCATCCTTTTCCACCAAGATGACAAATGGTTTAATGTGAAAAGAAAAAAAAACTAAATGATGAAAGAAACCTTCTTTTTCATATATATATATATATATATAACATTCTCCATATACCTTAATGATAGGATGACAAACCTGACCATTGCCAAGAAGACGCTGGGAATGCCAACCCTGCATGGCACGAGTTGCAGCATCTCTCCGTTGCCTACCTGATCCAAGAGCTTCACTTCCAGCAGCCTGCAATCAAATTCATAGAAGTAATCATAAGATACAATCTACAAAACCCCAAGCATTTTCAATATCCATAAATCAATTCTATAAACTTTGCTATAAATCAGAAAAAAAAAGCAGCAAGCAAGGATATTGAGCTTCTAATACAGAAGTGCAAAAGGGACTGAATTTGGAACACAGTCACAGAATCCCAGACATCAAAGACAAGGAAAAAGATATATGGAAGATCTGCTAAACAACTGCTGAACTAAATGCTTTAAAATGTATGAATAGAATGAAAAAATTTACTGCCTTATCAACAAGACAGCTTTAAAGAAACAACATCCTTAGGACTATCAATCTAACACAGCCATATTTTTGTGTCTGACCAGCAGTTATACAAAATCATATATCTGCTACACAGAAATAAAAGAACCCCATCCACTACATCCACTGATGCCTAATATTTTCCTTGTATACAAAATCATATATCTGTTACAACGAAATAAAAGAACCCCATCCACTAAATCCACTGATGCCTAATCTCTTCCTTGTATACAAAATCATATATCTGCTACAAGGAAATAAAACAAGCCCATCCACTATATCCACTGATGCCTAATCTTTTCATTGTCCATTTTTATTCTGCTCAATGATCAATAAATGCCTTTTCACATTCACATTGACAATAAGTCATATATTCAATCGGAAAACCAGACAAAGGATGTCTTAAGAAGCAGTAGCGGCAAGTATGTTAGCATTAGGAATTGGATGAGTATTAACAATAGGATAGAACTTTGAACTTGCTAGCTAGATGATAAATCTGGAGGGTGTAACATTGATTTGCAACTTAGGTACTGTGCTTCGAGGCACAATTCAAGAAGGGCTCCAGCATTTATTAAGAAATTGGATTTGAGGTTTACAGAAGAACTTTTTGAGGTTTCCCTCCTGGTTAGCTAAATGAACTTACCTGATTTTCAAATCTAATTGCAGATTCTGTCAAGCTATCAGAAACAGAGAGTTCACCAGTACGGATTTTATGCTTTTCATACTCCAGTAGTGCCTGCATACAAATCACTATAGACTCTAAGAGGCATATATTCATGAGAGAAAAAGAGTGAGAGATGTAAATGACTGAAGAACTAGGATTTCATTATGCTAAAAACCTTTTCATAAAAAATTCGGAATGTCCAAGAGACAGTAGTGCAGGTCCTGTCCAAATGGAAATGGTGCAAAACTTTAGAGATTAGAATCAAAATGGGAACAATAGCTTATCCACTAAGTAATGAAATTTTGAACATCACATTTAGATTCAAATTAAGATCACGTAATATTATTAGTGCCATGCCAAAAAGCAAGAACAATCTATATCAAGGAAAAGCATTCCCTAATACCTTCAATGGATCAACCCACTAATCAAGATAGATATCAACTAAGCAAATAATCCTTACTTTGGTGGTCTAAATGATTCTCCCACTTGCCGCCATAACTTACATGAAGTAACCTGAGAACAACCAAATGCGAAAACAATCCATGAAAATATTTCTTCAATATGCAGAAGGCAATCAAAAGCTACCTTCCTGGCAGCAAACGAGCATGAATCAAGTCTAGAAAATCCATCAGATCAGTTAACAGCAAAGAATGTTTTAAAGCAAGAAGCTTCTGGTACATGGATAATCACACCCCACAGTCAAGCCTCCAAGAACTAGAATTCTTATACTCTATAAGTTAACTATTAAAGGAAAAAGTATAACAATTAGAATTGTAAAACTCTATAGTATAACAACTGTAGTATAACTCTGATTTAAAAGCTAACCTATTATCATATATTTCGATAAGTACAGAATTTCAAATGAAGTATAATCAGCCGACAGATGGTGAGGAAGTACAGGTTTGTCTGCGCCTTAATCAACAAATAAGGCAAAAAACACACTTACTCAATACATGAATAAAGTAAAAATGTGAAGTATATACAATCGTATTTTGCTTGCAAGCTTCCAAACTTTGTTGCCCAAAGAAAGGGGACATGCATTCCCATTGTCAAGACATAAACTGATTTTTTAATCATACTGGAGGCAAAAGTTTGTGAACACTCAAAAGTACAACCAAAATACCAATTGAAGCATGCAACTAAAAGCTTATCATTCTGAAATTTACACAGTAGATAAGTAGATAACACAGCTAAATTAGCAAAGAGATGGTGGCAGGAAAGAGTTATTAAATATATTTCAGGGAAAAAGAACCCAGGGAAAACCTGTTCATAGCCTCCTAGTTTGATCACTGCTCTCCACAACCTAAGCAATACAGGAATCAGGACTCGCCACATTATTAGGAGAAAACCTATAATAGGATTTGATGATTCAAGAAAAGTGCCAAACTTACTTGAGTAAATTCAGCTCTTCTTTGTAAAACTTTGGGGCTTTGAATTCCAAGTGATTCTCTCTATAAAATGCTTCGACATCCATCATAAATGCTGCTTGCTCCTGCTCTGTTCCAGACTCATAGCCATCAGTTGAAGAAGGTTCGAAAGGAAATGAGTTGTTTGGAGTCTTCATAGTTACTTTGTGTCCCTCTTCCGACTTGGATTTTGGATGTTCCTGTTTGATTGTGGTAAGCATAGATAAGTCGTTCTTCGTCATGTCATCCTTCAGTACCTTTGTATCACTCTCTTCAGCATTGGCAGCTGAGAGACGCTGCATTGATTCCGGTCCTTCTTCATCATCTTTGTCTTTAGACTCCAAGGGTTTATCATAGGTGGGAAGAAGATCCTTAGGCGTCTCCTTTTCCGGATCATTATCATCGCCGTCATTAGCTTTGGTGTTCATAAATTTGTCATTGAAAGAACATGCATCTTTTGATTGCTCTCCTTTCCGTTCAACTTCAGGTTTGGCCTCAGAAGAAGTTTGGTTCAATTCCAATTTGGGGCTGGTGTCTGAAGAAAGACCAGACTCATTGGCAGCATTTTGAACATTGTCCGTGGACTTGAATTCAAGCGCATCGTTGTCGCGGTGAGCTGCATTTGGAGTAGGCTGGATGTGAATATGCTGAGTTGCATTAGGATTAGCAGTAAGCTCAACAGAAGGAGGACCTTCAAGATTTTTGTGATCAGGTAACTGAACAAGCTTTTCACCCAAGGACTGTGAGTGTGATTGATCATCCTTCTTAGTTTGATCATCAAGTTTAGGTGGCACAGAAGCGTTAAGAGAAGGATCCAGAGTATGACGGACACCTACCGAATGAGCATTCTTTTCATCATCAGCACCGTGAGTTGGGTTTTTTACAGGTAGATGCTCATGAGAAGGGGGCAAAGCTGGGGCATTCGGTTCAACAACAACATCAGCATCATTATTATCATCGTTGGGTTGTTGTTGCGTAGGGAGGGTATCTTTTCCCGCTTCTTCCTTGGCATCAATCGCCTCACAAACACTACTGCTACTGCTACTCATGACGAAGATGTGCAACTGTTGTCCCCCATAACAATAAGATTAAAATCAAAATTAACCAACCTACAGACTTAAAACTCATGCAAGTGAATTTTGAGAGTGTGAAAGTGGAGGAGACGGGGAAGAAAACAACAGGAAATCGTTAAGGAAAAAAAAATACAAAAGAAATTTGCATAAAAGAAAAAAGACATACATTGTCAATTGAGAGTGAATAACTGAAATGATAACCAGAGGGAACGCGAACGGAACGGAAGCATTACCTATCTCTTCTTTTCTGAGCAACCGCCAACAGCAGAAGATTCCCACCCCCACCAGTCCTTTGTACTTCAAATAGAACTCTTTGATGCCTAATACCCTAACTACAATAATAGGAAAACCTACCGATAATTGGTTTGAAAGAGATTGAACAGAAAGAAAGAGGGGAAGAGAAACATGAAAGAAAAAGGGTGTCTGTTTCTGGAAACTGGACAAGGAATCGATGGTGGTCGTATTTGACCCGATCAGAACCCAACATGATTCGGGCCCATTCTTGTGATTGTCATATCTCCCATTAAAATTAAACCAAAGATGTCTCCGGAATCTCAACTATCACACGAGGAAATCCACAAACAGTAAAATACACCTCAATCCGATCCAACTTAATGCGATCTGGTTTGACCCGATCTATTTTGAATGGATCTAATTGGACTTGAGATTTCACCACCAAATTCGATTTTATCCGACCATCATTTCAAATTAATTTTTTCTTTAAAATAATTCAGAAACAAATTTATGTTTGTAACAGAAGTTTTCTCGATTTTTATAAATTCTCTTCAATTATTATTTGTTATATATAGTCTTGATAGGATATCACTTTTGTTGAATGACACCCTCTTAATTAAAACTTGCGCATATTACCTGTCTTTTAGATGCGTTTGTGTTAGTCATGCTATAAAACTTAAGTAATAATAGATTTCAAAAAATCAAACGAAAAAGTTTTATTCTTATTCTGTTATGCGCAAAATTAGATCCCTACTTTCTTAAATCTAAACATGTTGGCTACTTGAACATCTAAAGATAGTAAGCTTGTTGATTATAGTGTTTTACAATACTTTAATCAAATCTACATAACCAGTCAAGATTTCTTTAAAAATGATTAAGTTTAAGCTTATTCCGATCTTCTTTATCATAATTATAATTTAGTCATGTAAATGGATAGTTCGATTACCCTAAATCATATAAAGAATATCCTTAAAGAGTCACCATAAATTGATTCATATGAGACATATGCCTAGTGACGCTTCCTTTCTTTATAGCATGACCTAAGATTTTGTTAAAGTTACCATAAGTAATAGTTTCAAAGAAATACCACTCAAAATTCTTAATAGATATTAGCTCCTTACTTTACCAAAACTTAAGGAGTTCTCATAAAAACCTTGTTAATCTCTATCCTTCCTAATTGTCCGAAGATTTAATCAAGCAATCAATATAAACTTCAGAGAATAATAAGATCTCAACATTTGTATAATCCTTTCATAACAAAACCACTTAACCTCTTCCACAATAAAGACACTCGAATGTTTAAGTTAGTGAAAGTTGAGAGTAGTGATTAAAATCAATTCACCCTTGAAGCCTTGTCTCTTTATGCATAAGCTAATATGAGAACTAATTTCAATTGAATTTGGAGAATGCTTATCAAAATCTTAGGTTTATAAGAATATAAAAATAACTATGATAAAGACACTGACAACTCCGAAGTTAGTCAGAGTTAAAATTACTAAGTATATGATAAAGACATAGTGAGAGTTAAAAGTACAAAGTATATGACAAAGACACTAAGTTAAAAGTACTAAGTATACAAAAAAATACATCTAATAGAAATTAATAAGGCTAAAGGTATGTTTTAGACTATAAGATTTTTTTACCAAAATTTATGTTAGACCTTAAAGTTTTCGTCAAAAATTAACTTAGACCTTAAAGTTGTCAATGTTTAAGAAAGACCTTGATGCTTTACAAACTGTATGAGTTAACCCTCGTAATGACATAATTCTAAATTTTAATTAGAGTTCTAACAGTTATGCTTAAACATCAATTTTTTAAGTAAGGGCCTATGTTAACCATCTAAGCGACTAATATGGACCCTAAGTTATCTGAATTCTTAAATTATGTTATGAGAATTTAAGGTTTTTGAAACCTTAGATCTCTAAAACATAATTTTGGTCTCCCTTATTACTTTTTTGCATCTTTGGTGCCCTCTCTATCTCTTAAATTTACCAACTTAAGTAGCTTGTAAAGATTAAAGAATGAAAAAAAAAAGTTAATTCTTAAAAATGTATGAACTGCATAGAAGGAAGAACCTACATTCAAGAATTGCAATATGTCCATAAAGAATATTATAATTATCCACTTAAACAATCGCTACACCATCACAACACTCTTATCAATACGGACAAAGAAACAAATGATCTATATGTATATAATAACATATAAACATAAGAGTTAAATTTTACAAAAATTTCCAATTCTACTTATAATTAATATAGATAAACTCACAAGAGGATAACTCTTCAAACATAATAATATTATTCATGACCACACCTCTCTAGTCCACATTAAAAATTAATATTTTTTTGCTACAGAAAAATTAACCTTATAAAGACAATGAACAATAATCATAAAACAAAAATATTAACAATTAATTAAGAAAATCCAAAGGCTACCATAAAGTTCCTCCTCCTCCTCGTTATCTCCAATTCTTTGTTGCTCTAATGCTCTGACACCCTTTATCCTTTCTTTACACAAACCTTTGAAAATTAAACATATTGTTTATGCGATAAACAAATTCAAGAGAAAACCATTCTACTTTGTCTCTTGATTTTAGACTGGTAAAATTGAGAGACAAAGAGAGCACCAGAGACGTAGAGCAATAATGAGAGAGACCTAGTTTATGTTTTGGGGATTTAGGGACTAGAGACATGTAACAATCGTAAGAGAGACCTAATTTGTGTTTAGGAATTTTGGGTTTCTATATGGTAATGTGGGTTTCTTAACTTAAAAAAATTGTTACCTAAACATGACCGACTAAATTCTAACAAAAATTTGGAGTTTCATTAATTTACGGGCTAAATCATATGATTTTTAAAATGTTAAGATCTTTTTTTTAACATTGACAAACGTTAAGGATTAACTTTAATTTATGAAAACATTAAGAGTTGAATCATAAATTAAACCAAATTAATACTAACAATTATGAAAATTTACTTTTTCCTTTTTATAATAAATCCTTAAAAAAAGTTGGACCTCAATTATCCTTGTAGATTTTAGATCTAACTTAACTAACAAAGAAGATGGTTTGTGTTGAACAACTTAAATTCGTCCCATACATTATGAGTGCTTGTTTTCCCTATTTATTTTTGAGACTTAGATCAAGAATGAAAATTTAAGTTCATAGACATCTTAAAGTATAATCCTCTATAGGGTAAATATTTTTAGGATAATCAAAGGTACCTTTAAATATTACAATTTTCTCTTAATGCATATCTTAACATTCAATATATAAAATCCAACATGTATGTATTTGACATGTTTAACAATAGGATGGAAATCAACTCTCGAAAGATTCTTTAAGGGATCAAGTTACCCTCCATTATATAAAGATGTTTTTGCTACCAATAAGGAGGTGAATCATCACTTAATCTTGACTATTGATCTTGATCAATATTGACCATTCATCTCTTTATATTAGGCACAAGATGTGAAAAATAACTCAATCTCATCATCTTCCAAAACTTGATCCTACATTTTTTATAGCGAATTTTACAAAAAAAATCTACTTTCTTTTATGATAAGTGTAGCGCCCCCTTACCGTAGAGTATACACCGGGACGCCCGTAGATCGTACCGATGCATATCCTACGATGAGGGTGCACTACGATTCGATCATTCTATTAACCTCATGGCATCAATTAAAATAAAGCAGTAAAATCACATTCACTCAATTTTTAAACCCAAAAGATAACTTTCACTTCATTTCATAAAACCCTAATTACAATATCCGGTCATATATACAACTGAACAAGTCCAAAATAAACAGCGATACATCCTATCTAGGTCATCCCCAAAATATCCCAAAGGAAACCCCAGCTGACCGACCTGTGGGCCATGCTCCTCTCGCCGGCTCACACACAGCAGGAAAAGTCTCACTGACGGAGCTAAGAGTCAAAAAGTCGCTGTCCTGAAAAATAGTCGCAATTTTGGGTGAGTTTGCGAAACTCAATGAGTAACCATCATCGATGGTTTAC
>JANIHY010000210.1:70693640-70711060 GCA_027479065.1 Erythroxylum brevipes
CGTTATGGTTTGAGTTTGTTGTATAGACACATGGATCCTGGCTTTCGGGAAGGTCCCGGAATAAAAATTTTTGTTTTTCGCACCGTGGGCATGTGATGCTCACACCGGGATTTTCCTACACCAGTGTCCAATATTCCCCAGATCAGCTTATCAAACCCTAAGTAGGGCTTAGGAGGAAAAATACCCATAATGGACATGCAAATCGATGAAGGGAGCAGTGATTGGAATGCATCACATTTCCAATTACCGGTAATGTCCACAAAGTGATTAACTCGAAGATCAATAGATGATTAAGGAATAGGAGCCACTGTATGAGAAATAGGAGGTCCCAAACCATCAATCCAAGGGTCTAGCTAGAGTCGAGTCTTAGATCCATCATCGATCATCCATTTCATGCCCTAAAGAACATGGTGCTAAGTAGGTTTTATACTCTTCCAAACCATTAAACCGCCGGTTACATCTAGAGAAGTGGGAGTGTTGTTGGTATCAAAATGATACTTAGCAGAGAGAATTTGCACCCATAACACATTAGGCTTAGAAACCAATGACCACCCTAGTTTTTCTATTAGCGAATCATTAGTTTTGTGAATTTTTCAGATGCCAAGACCCCCCATCTCTTAAGGTTGGCAGACTTTATCCCAATTTACCAAGTTAATCCTCCTGTTGTCATTAGTCACCTCCCACAAAAATTATCGCATTAATTTCTCAAAATCATCACAAAGTCTGAGAGGCAAGCGGACTGTCTACATTGTATAGATGGGAAGAGCTGCTAGGACTGATTGAGTTAGTGTGATTCCTCCTGCGAATGACAAAAGATTGGTCATCCATCCTGGAGATGTTGTTGAACCTTATGAAGAATATGTTGATAGGTTCTTTTACTAACTCCCTCATGCAATAGGGGCACTCCAAGATAGCATCCTAAAGCGCTCGTCTACTTAAAACCCAATTCTCTACTTAAATAGCGCGCCACCAAGGTGAATACATTCTTGGAATAAAAACAACAAAATTTGTATTGACTGACCCATTGTCCTGATGCTACACAAAAAGTATTCAAAGTGTCTCAAATCACATACACTTGTTCAATTGAGGCTTCTGAGAATAGAATAAGATTGTCAGCAAAAAACAAGTAAGAGATAGAAGGCCCTTTTCGACTTAATTTAATTGGTTTCAATTGTCCTTGAGATATTGAATTATTAATTAAGTGACCCAATCTTTCCATACATAGTACAAAAAGGTAAGGTGATAGAGGGTCGCACTGTCGAATACCTCTGGTGGGAGTAAATGTGTCATTGAGTTTGTCATTCCAATTTACTTGCATAGAAACCGAGGAAAGACACTTTATAATAAGGTTTATCAAAGAATCAGGAAGTCCAATATCGAAGACTGTATCTTTGATAAAATCCCCAGAAAACCTATCGTAAGATTTTTCAAGATCCACCTTAGTAGAAATTATCCCTTTCTGCCCAGATTTCCATTTCATTGTATGGATGACCTCTTGGCAATAATAATATTGTCTGTAATCAATCGTCCTTGAACAATATTGCATTGAGTTGGAGCAATAAGCTTGTTCTTTTTGTTATAATCGTGAACATAAATAAGATGTTCGTGGGGAATAAGGAAACCAAGGAGAAAGGCTAGCTAGGTTCATCCTTTAGGGAGAAAAAGAAATAGAAATTGAATCACAGTGATAAAGTCACCAAAATCGAACTAACCGTCCATGTTGCTTCCACCCTAACTTCTCCACCTTACTCATCCAAACCAATGGAGAAATGTTGCTCTCTCTATGACCATCGTTTCAACTAAAGAGGATGATCGATTCTTTCACAACTTCACCTTTAAAAAGTGAACACGTTCTTAACAAAATTAAGAGTGGGTACGAGAAGATTTGGGGGATGGTGACTCTTAGGAAATGAGAACTTAGAAAAAATGAATGTCGACTACATTCATATATTCACTAAAAGGCATATTGTCATGATAAGTTTACTTATACATTTTAGGTCAAAGATACCAACCTTTTTTTATGGTTTCATCATTTCCACCAAAACCCCTTATGATTTATAAATCTCACGAGAAACCTTTATATTTTGTGAAACATTTTAGATCAATTCTTTATCAAGTTTTGTTGCTAACTTTACATTTTTAGGATACATGGAATTCAACATAGACAACCACTTCATAGGGGGTTGGTAGGGATTAATAAATCATAAGAGTGTTATATGTTAAATATATTAATTTATTAATGTATTAATTATTGATGTATTAATTTATCTTATTTATATATCATTACCTATATTAACAATATAATAATATTTAATATTTAACACTGATTAATTTTATCAAAATGAAAATTGTATTATGTTATTATTTGTTAGTAACATATATATTAGTTTAATATGATAATAAACTAAGTATTTTACTAGTTTTTATTTAATAAGTAATGATAATTTATTGATCATCTTATTTATTAAAATTATTATATAATAAATAAAATATTAATAAAATACATAATTTACCATCGTTAAAAATATAATTATTTAAATAAAATAAATCAATATTATACATTAAATATTATTATATCTTAAATATAAATATTGATATAAAAATATGATAAATCAAATTGTTTGACACATATCGCTTAAGTAGTTTATTAATTTTTAATAACTCTGTACGACATCATTATCTACATAAAGTGTAACATGTCAAAAAAATCAAGTCAGCGAAAGTTAATAGTAAAACTTAATAAAGAGAATGATTATAAAACATTCTCAAAATATAAGGATTTCCCATATGATTTTTAAAACATAAAGGGCTTTGGTGGAATAGGTGAAATTACAAGGAAGGATTGTATCTTTTCCCATTTTAGGCTTCTTTTAGTTTTTATTCAAGCTTGACATAAATGCTTTCTCTTTTCAAGATCTATCCTTCATAGTAATAAGCTATAAAAAGGTGTATTGAAAGCTTGGCTACGTCATAAAGGAGAAGGAGAAGGCAATGAGTGTAACCTTAAAAAATTGCAAAGACTTTAAATCCTTTTAAAAGAATGAGGAGGTTCTTAAAGAACAACTGCTCAATTGCCTTGTTAAGTTGGAAAGGAAAAACACAACCCTAAAGAATCAGGTGGTAGGTTAGAAAGGTGAGTTCTAAGTATAAAAGTACAAGTTTTTGAGGGTGATTATTTTCATTTTACATTAATTGTTATAATTGTAAGTCTAAGTCCTTTAAGAATTAGAGTTGTGATAATCTCATTGATGCAACCATGTAAGATTCCATGCTTATAGAAAGATAGTACAAAAGTTCCTAGACGTATAATTCATAAACTGCTAGATTTATAATGATTCCATTAAACTTAGATTGAGGAGTCTAATGAGTTAATAGAGACATTGAAGTCATTGGTCCTGTTGGATGGGAGTCTTCCAACCTTAATGATTACAACCCTATAACTTTTGGAGGCATGCCCTTCTCTATAATGCCCCATGTGTCTTTTTCTCTCATGTTGTTTTCTCCTTATATATGTAGGGGTATAATATATATAGATAGTTACACGTGTTTAGCCCTGTGTTATTTTATTTTTCAAAATCTTCACTTATACTATATTAATGTTTTGAAGTCTACTTTTTTTAGAAATAATAATATTTGCTAAAGCTAATATCACTGTTGGATCCCAAACTTTCCTTGGAAGTTAGAAAAAATTGTATGTGAAATGTTGGAAAATGTAGTTTGAAACATGTTCATTGAGTATGCTTTGGTGTTTTAACCATAACTTTTTCTCTAATTATTCAAATGAGATGATTCTTAGTTTGGATTAAACTAGAGAAATAAGGTTACAAATTATCTGATAAAATCGAGTTCTAATTCATTGCAAGGAAGAACAACAGAGCGGTGACCCAACTCTTGATACAGTGGTCGGATGGAGGGAAGAATCCCTGTTGAGGTTGCTTTCCTTTGCCAATTAAGTTTGTCAAATTAAATCTTTGTCCTAATCTAGCAAAATTGCTATTTTGTAGGATCTCTGTCTATGCTGTAGACTCTTCCCCCATGAGTCTCGTCTCTTAAAGTGTTGAAAACCTCAAGCGTCCCATTTGATTAGCCTCCCTGTTGCTTCACATCTATTCCTGACGTTTCATGGAATTTCGTGGAGCCTTTCGTTACACCTGGTTCAAGATTCATAACTATTAATGTTCGTGCCCGGTTGCTTCCCATCTGCTACACCTGACGTACTCCCCGTTTGTGTCGCTCCTTCACCTTCACCAAAGATCAGGGTATGAGATTTAAAATGGGTAAGTTGTTGCTGCAGACAACCAGAAAAGTCATGACCTACCATTCCACAAGTAAAACAGATTTGTGGCAGTCCTTAGTAGCCACCAATATTGTCTCCCCATTGAGCTCCACCCTTATACTTAAAGGATTACTCAAGTCAATATCAACAATGACTTACGCAAACTTCCCACGTTGGGCCTGCAGTGTTGCTACATCTATCTTAGCTGTGTTCCCCACTAGGTTTCCTAGAGCTGTTAAAATCATTGGGTGGCATCGTACGATGGATAATTTCGGGAACCAAAGCCAAACCACCGCTCTATTAATTTGTCCTTGAAATGGTCGAAAGTTTGGCATCCATTGTCGAATAGAGTTTGCTTACCCGAAAATAACCTATGGATCATTAGTCAGAGCCTTAATATAGTCGTCTTCCTCAATGAACTTTACGAGGAAATAGTCATTTTCCAGATCAACAATCTTCATGGAGCCTCGCGGGTTCCGCATCGTCTTCAATCGGGAGCTTAGAAGTCGATATCCAATACGTCAACCCATCAGTTTCACGACGACTGCTTTTTTCCATTGTTTATCCAACTTTGTCTTGAGGTTGTGAGATAACGTAATGCTCCCTCTAACTCCCCAGGCAGGTGCATGATATTTCCTTCCTCTATTTCAACTGATTCTTCATCAGGCTATGCAACGTCCTCAAGTGCTATAGTCTCCATCGCTTCCTCTATCACTACAGCTCTATAGAACTGTTTAGGAAGTAGTAATGGTTCTTCCTCACGTTTGCGTGTACGCACTTTTTTGGAAAAATGTATTTCTCAGTCTTAGGACTCCGTAACAATCCCAGAATACAAAGATAACGAAACAATGTCTAAGTACAAACTGGAGGTGTTTTTATTTTTAGAGAGAGAAAATTAGAAACTTGAAGCCAACGACCTCAAATGAACCACAGTTAACACAATATCGGTAAACACCAAAAGAAAAATGGATCAAATCCAAAAACAACAACAAATGAGAATTGATTGGGTAAAAAAGCAAGACAGATCTGGGAGCGAGGAAACAAGATCTAAATGGAAAGGCAAGGGACTTCAAGTGCAAGCCCAGATCTAAATTAGCGATCATGAACTATCTCTTCTCAAGCTCCTGCAATCGCTTCCGCAGCGAGGGAGCCTCCTCCCTGAGTCAACATGTGATTTTTAGTCATTAGTGTTGGTTCTCGCATTTTCTTCATCTTTCTGTAACATCTTTTAGGCTTACGTATATCTGGTTTGATGTTACCGAATGATCGGAGAAGACGATGCAGAATAAAAGAATGGACGGACGTCAAACTTAATTAACAGAGAAGCAATATGCAACGTTTAGGAAACTATAGTAATAGTCTGGGATGAGTCGTAGAGGAATAGCTGAGTTTAGTTTTTAAGCTGAATAAGTGCGGCTCTAACGGCATGTAATTGTGTATGTGCAATTTGTGGTTTCTCTCTCTATGAATGATTCTCTGTCCCTCTTTTGATTCTGTGTATTCTCTTTCCTTTTGTGCGTTTTCTTTCTGACAATCTTAATCCCGTAAGTTGATTTCGTTAAGATTGAATATTTTCTCAATAATTTGGTATCAGAGAATCGATTCTGTGAATCCCAAATTATGGCCGAAAACACTAGGAGCGCGAAACTTTGATGAATGGAAGAAAGTTTACGGGCTTCCATGGACAGAATGTTTGTGGAAATCCATAATAGAACGGAGAAGGTGGAGGAGAAGGTGGAGAAAGAGATGTCGAAACTTCGAGCTCTTCTTTTACAAAGCCTCCAGAAACCCAGTGACTTGGTTACGGTAGAAACAACACCACAAGGAAGCTTAGTGGCGCAAGAACGCATAGGGAACTCTTCCTTGAGGATAAGCATAATCGAGTTCTCGCTATTTGACGAGGAGAACGTCAAAATGTGGTTATACAAATGTGAGCAGTACTTCACCCTCGACCAGACCCCGAAGAATGTGAAAGTGAGTGTAGTTGTCTTGCACATGGATGAAAAAGCCCAAGAGTGGTACCGTCTGTACGTAAGGAATCGTCAACTAATGGAAGCAGTTGGGTGGGAGGAATTTACTAAGGCACTGAAACAGAAGTTTGATGCTGAAATGTTCGACGATCCTGTCGGAGATTTCAAGGAGCTGAGACAACATGGGTTAGTGTTGGATTACTGTGCGCAATTCGACCATCATTCCAATAGGCTGTTGCTATCTGAAGAATACTTGGTGGGGTTCTTCGTGAAAGGGTTGAAGCCGGAGATCGGGGTGACAGTGAAACTCCAAGAGCCACATTCACTACACCAGGCCTATACATTAGCTAGGAAATAGGAGGCCATCTTGGACTCTACGAAAGGAATGGCAGGGAAACAAGGGGCGTTGATGAAGGGTACTAGTGAATATGGTAAGGCCTCGCAAGGAACGCGAATGTCACAACGCACCACTAGCATGCGAGATCGTCCTCGGATGGGATACTGCCTACACCCAGCCCCACACCATCATCGTGATCTCCTTCGTTGGTGGGGGACCATTGAAGACGCAGAAACGTTTCAGAAGTAGAGATTTCGATGATAAAAGAGCTAAGGGCCTTTGTTTTTGGTGCGACGAAAAATACCATGTAGGCCATCAGTGTAAGAAGCGCCAACTTCAATTCTATGTGGTAATGGGAGAAGACGACAATGGAGGAATGTCACCGAAAACGGAGGAGGATGAATTGGAGCTCAATCCTACAGAAGATAATCAACCGATCATGTCAATGCAAGCCATGTTGGGGCTATCAGGGAGTTCGGAATATAAGCAAATGAGAGTAGTGGGGGAGTATAAACGGAAGAAGATTTTCATCTTAATCGATAACGGTAGCACACATAATTTTATCGATCCGTCCATTTTTTGCAAGGGAGAGTGCCTACTTCAGGAAATGGAGCCCATCTGCATTACGGTGGGAGGAGGACTGCAGTAGAAGTGTCATCAGTATTGTGAAGGGTTTAAGTGGACGATGCAAGGAATCGAATTTTCCATGGATGCATTAATTTTAGCTTTGGGCGGTTGTGACGTGATTTTGGGGGTGCAGTGGCTCAGTGGGTTGCATGAGGTTCTCTGTAATTTTAAAAATCGCACTATGCAGTTTAACTGGAACGGGCAACTAGTGACACTATGCAGGAATCTAGAGGGACGATCCAAGATTATCTTTGGTAAAGAATTTCAGAAGCAATTGCGTAGGTCTCCGAAGAATCAATTATGTATGATGCAACTGACGACACCGTTGGAATTTCAGTTACAACAATTGTGAGTAACGGAGGACCAAGGTTACGCCTTGGATGAAATCAATGCCATTTTGTCGGAATATGCAGACGTCTTCCGAGAATCGACAGAGTTACCTCCGAATAGACCGCACAACCATCGAATAATATTACAAGAAGGTGTGGATTCAACTAACGTTCGTCCTTACAGATACTCGGGAGCCCAGAAGGATATTATAGAGCAGGCGGTGAAGAACCTCTTAAAGAAGGGATTCATCAGACAGAGTTACAAAACCAAATAATTGGGATCAGTCATGAGGAGACTATCGGAGGTCACGCCGGAGTGGTGACAACGACTAAGAAAATTCAGAGTATGTTTTTCTGGAAGGGATTAACGAGGGATGTGCATCAGTTTGTTCAAGATTGCATGACTTGTCAACGAAATAAGCATAATAATGCCACGTGTCCGGGATTGTTACAACCAATAGCCATTTCGGAAGGAAGGAAGCTGGAGGGAAGTCAGTATGGATTTTATCGAAGGATTACCAGCATCGAAGGGGAGGTCCGTTATATTAGTAATTGTCGACCGTTTTATGAAGTATGCTCACTTCGTGGCCATCAAGCACCCATATACAGCAAGTGACATCGCTAAGCTTTTCCTCTTGAACGTATTCAAGTTACACGGAATGCCAGAGTCGATCATTAGTGACAGAGACCCCGTCTTCCTGAGCAAATTCTGGCAAGACTTGTTACGGTTGCAGGGCGTTAGGCTCAAATGTTCTACGGCATACCACCCTCAGACTGACGGCCTTACGGAGGCAGTTAACAAAATCTTAGAGATTTATTTGCGATGCTATTGTGGAGAAACTCCGCAGAGATGGAGTGAGTGGTTGGCAGTCGCAGAGTGGTGGTACAATACGACCTACCGGCCGTCAATTGGGTGTACACCTTTTGAAGTATTATACGGGTACGCACCACTGGTGTACACGCCTTATATGGCAGGAGACTCTAAGGTAATGGAGGTGGATAGAGTTTTGAAGGATCGAGGGGCCATCATTAAGGTGACAAAGTTTCATTTTCGAAGGGCCCAACACAGAATGAAGCAGTATGCGGATTCCAGTTGTTCGGAACGAGAATTTGTAGTGGGTGACATGGTGTTACTCAAATTGCAACCTTACCGTCAACACTCACTGCAGAGAAAGAGCAACCAGAAGTTGTCTTATCTATATTATGGACCTTACAGGGTCTTACAGAGGATAGGGGAAGTGGCTTATAAAATCGATCTTCCTGTTACTTCTTCAATTCACCCTGTGTTCCATGTTTCGCAATTGAAGAAGGTGCGGGGAGACCAGGCTCGAATTTCAACAAAGTTGCCAGCCTTTGTCACTTCGATTGAGAAAATGTCAGTTGCTATTTTGGATCGGCGCATTGCAAGGAAGAACAACAGAGCGGTGACCCAACTCTTGATACAGTGGTCGGATGGAGGGGATAAGGAGGCAACGTGGGAATACTTGTTCGAGCTTCAGAAGCGATATCCAGAGATTAATTTAGTGGACAAGGATGTTAAGGGGGAGGGAATTGTTACCGGATGATCGGAGAAGACGATGCAGAATAAAAGAATGGACAGACGTTAAGCTTAATTAACAAAGAGGCAATACGCAACATTTAAATAATAGGGGAACTATAGTAATAGTCTGGGATGAGTCGTAGAGGAGTAGCTGAGTTTAGTTTTTAAGCCGAATGAGTGCAGCTCTAACAGCATGTAATTGTGTATGTGCGATTTGTGGTTTCTCTCTCTATGAATAAATCTCTATCCCTCTTCTGATTCCGTGTATTCTCTTTCCTTCTGCTCATTTTCTTTCTGACAATCTTAATCCTATACGTTGATTCCGTTAAGATCAAATATTTTCTCAACATTTGATGAGTCGACACATGTTTTCTTGAGATCAATCAGGTTTGTGTGTTTATTTGAACTTGAACAGATCTATTAACCAATTTCTACTCTTTTCATTTGAAATAGATTCTGATACTTTTTTGTTTTGATAATTTATTTGACAAGACATAGTGATTTAGTTCTAGGGAAATCTATCTCATTTTCTATACATTTTTGCAGGATAACATGGACAAGATGATCAAAGAACTTACCAGTGAGCTGGGAAAGTGTAACGTTTATCGGACTAACTTGTTTTCAGTTTTAAGAGACGTTGAGAATCATAAACTAAAGTTGTCAATCAAAGTACAAAGCAACAAGAAGTGTGAAAGAGAGTTGCTGCAATGAAGTTGCGATGTCATCTGCTATCTAAATTATCTAAAGGGAGTTGGTTTGATGTAAAATGATTTTTGTGCAACGTATCATCAGTTTCATGATTTTGTTGCATGACATGAGTTTCGCCCTCATCATTTTTAACGGTGCAACATTAATAGCTCGAGTCAATGTGATTCATCTCCAGTATAGGAATTCTGGCACTTCCTAAACAATAACGCAAATTAATTGCCCTGGGAAACAGAAACACATTAAGTCTACCAGCTATCTCAAAGAGAGCATATATTAGTTCTATATGCAATTTGTGCCTGCAGCAGCAGCATAAATAATGATATAGTAGAGCGCAATTCAGAACTCTAAACAGCTCTCATTCTTTCAGAGTAAGCCTCGCATTTTCAACCTTCACCGACAGCTTCATTTTCTGCTCTTCCATATCTCTCAAAACAGATAGTAAGTTTGCCCGATATACTTCACATCGCTGATTTGTACTCTCTATTTCTTCAGTCAATTCACCAATTTTCTTCGCCTTCTCATCCTGCCAAGGTAAATAATAAAATAACAATTACGAAGACTATATGCATTATTCATGTTCATTAAACAAATGCAGCATCAAGTCAAAAACATTCTGATGGCCAGTCCTAGCAGAGATTCAAAAGGATCGACTATCAGAAACTGCAACAGAGAGTACAAAGCATTAATCAAGTAAAATGGAGCAAACTATACACAATTGAAGGATTTGCAAAGCACTGAAGGATGCTGTCATCTTTTGAGAAACGAATGTAACTATATCTGAATTGACAAGTTTTGTATTGCAAATTCTTAACACCAGAATCTTTAATGATAGATGTCAATCACAGAAAACTAGAAGTCGAAATTCACTTAATGAACTGATCAAGGAAAAAGCTTGACATCACATAATAATGAACTGTCAGCAAGCTGAACTCGAGCTTCATAAGTTCTAATGCATTTCTCAAGTGAGACGCTGAACATAGTGAGGCATCAAGCATAAGTAGCATCACTACCCTTTCCACTAAAGCATAAATAGTCCACGACAGTTATAGAACCACATGTTGTTTACTCTAGATCCCTCAATATTTTTCCAATGTTCTCATGGATTTATGAGATTTAGATTCAGTATATCTCAGAGCCTTCCTTTTCTTTATGAGATGTTGCAAACTCCTTGCCTAAGAAATTATACATATTTTCTGGGTCAACTGGTGGTCCTCACAGTTACTGGCTTTATTTAACCAAAGCATGAACAGGCAAACAAATCTTCAGGCCATGAGCTACATGCACCGATTAATTGACTACATTTATATTTTGTTTAGGTCCACTAAAGGAATACAAATAAGAAAGAAATGCAACTATCATAAAGAAGAAAATTCAGAAGACAGTCTAAAGGAATGAGATTCTGTTTTCTGATTTCTCATTTCTAGCAGAAATATAAAACAATGGCAGTGTAAAGTTTCTCCGGTTTAAAGTCACTACAATAAGAAAGCAAAGGAAATCAATTACCCTTACTCAAGATATAAAGCATCTTGATGCAAGAGCTTTTAGACTTAATAAGTTGTAGCTCCCTAATTTTGAGTAGTACAAAATCAGATTAACAAGAATTAAATGAGTCTTGGTTAGTTTAGATGACATATGAAAAGAAGATCACGTAGGAAACACTGACCACTAACTGAGATGCACTTAATCCATTTTCTCCAGTAGCATGCAGCTTTGGGCCACTTCCATTGGTTATGTCTCTACTATTTGAAGCCCTAGAACCTTGATTCTTTGCAGTAGCAATCTTCTTAGCAGCCTCTTGTAAAGCATTCATTGCTACATTATAAATGTAGATAGATTTGGCACCTTCTTCAACAAACTTGATGGCCTCCTGGCGTAAACTATTATAACAAGCAGTCAAAGATTCTCTGGAATTGTTTTGCATTTGGGATGCATGCGCATCTAAAACAGAACCACTCTTTGCATTTCTTGTCCACCTTTGCAGTATATACTGAGAAGGAAGTGTAAGAACATTTTTAGCTCTAAAAGCAGCTAATACATGGCGACATATTATTCCAGAGAACTCAAACATTTGGCAGCTGCAACTAGCTTTCATGTCAATTGAATTGAAACTAACAGCATGTTCCTTGTGGTCTTCCCCAAACTTGGCGACTCTATATGTAGTGATGGTTCCTGAGTCATCAACTTTAGTCGCAGAATATGCAAGGGTTTCAACCAATTCATCCTGAAATTTCATGAATATCCTTCTAGTGTAGAGGTTGGCTGCTTGTTTTTCCATAGGAGATGGTGTCTTCAGAATAGGTGTAGTGTTAACTGTTTCATAGTCTGCTTTTAATTCCCTTTCATGCCAATTTGCTAATGCTTTTTCATACTGTTTGATCAACATCTGTGGGGTGGTTGACACGGTCACAAAACCATCAAAAAACGAGCTTAAACCTCCAACTTCCTCAGTCATGGACAACTCTCCAAAAAAGGTATTTCGCAAGTAAACTGGGACCCATTGCTCTCGAGCATTAAACATAGACTGGAGCCACTCACTATCACTGACAAAATATCTGTGGATGAGTGATTGCCAAGCTGATAAAAACTCATCAATCGTGTCAGTCTCATTGACGCATCTTTTAAATTCAGTTTCAAAGGTAGGATGCGACTGATATATATGAGCTAATTTTTCTCGGCTTTCACTAAATATGTCATACTTGCAGTATCTATGGCGAGTTCCAGGAAATACTTGTGTCACAGCTGCCTGTACAAAGCCATCCAGATTAGTTGTGATTGAAACTGGGTGGCGGTCAGACATGGCATGCAGCCAAGTTTGAAATAGCCAGATGAATGTGGACTCAGTCTCATTGATAATGAGTGCACAGCCAAACAAAACAGGTTGCCCGTGATGATTTAGACCACTAAATGAGGCAAATGGTACCCTGGAGTGGTTTGTCCTGTTGAACTTTACTGCATCTCCAAAATAAGTATAATTAACCTTGGAAGTTGGATCTGCCCAGAAAATACTCCCAGTCGAGTGATCGTTGTAACTCTGAATTGCATAAAAGAAAGCAGGATTCTCTGCCTGCATTCGTTTCAAATACTCCAGTACATGTTGGACCCCGCTGTTAAGAGTCCTTTGTCTGGTAGCACTCATCTAAAGGGAGAAAACATAACATCACATGTGTGGTAATTCTATCAAATTTCTTTATCCAGAAACATTGCACGATAACTATCTAAGTTAGCTCAAGAAGAAGCTCAAGCATAACCCTGATGCATCATGCTCAACTGACTGGGTAAGAATTGGACTTGGAACCTAATCCGATTAAACCCAAAATCAGGGCAGGGATGCGTGATTTGTTTAGATGCTTATGCATAAAAAGGGGCATGGACTGGGATTTAGTTTTCATTTTATATTATGCGAAAAAAAAAGAAGACATCGCAGGAATGTTGCAAATTGTATAAAATATAGGCCAGAACGGAAAGTAGAGTTTGAATTACATACAGAAGACAGTAAACATAAATGAGCAAGAAGAGGAGAAGTGAGAGTACCAAAACGGCAGAGGAGATGGAATTCAACTTTTGCAGTCTAGGATTTTGTCCAGTTTTTAGCTTTAGAATTTCGTTCTACCCATCTTCACAACAACAAAAGCCTTAGCTCTTCACCACAACCATAAAGAATTCTGAGGAGAGGGAGAAGGAAGGACAAACAGCCAACAGCTCCTTTAAAACTTGAATAGAAGTATAGAAACTATTTGATCGATGATTTTCTACCAAGTAACAAGGTTTATAATACTAAATTTTGATTTGGTGTAAAGATAATAAAATAACCTAATAATAAATGATTTTATTTTAGGTTATTTTATTTTAGTGGTTGAAGTCCAAAACTTTTCCTATTTTTCGTTGCTTCTCTCTTATGTTTGTTACACGTTTGTCCTCATTTACAATTTGTCCCTTATTGCTTTATCATTTTGACTCCAATATTTATTTATTTACTAAATAGTAATGAATATTTTTTAATCCCACGTTTTAATATGAAATTAATTATAATAAACAAATCCATAAAAATTTTAAATATCAAGACCAAAGTAAATTAATTATGATACAAATGTAACTAAAAGTAATATATAAAATAAAAATAAAAATAAATTGAAACAAGACTAATCAGTAATTTATATTGTCAATTTTAACAAAAATATTTATAAATAAAAATATAATTAATAACAAGTAAATAGAATCCAATGAAAAAGTCATGAAAACAAAAATTAGAATAAAATGAATAAAAAGTTTAAAACATTTTTTTCTTTTTCTTAAAATTTTCAAATAGACAAATAAAAATAGACAAAATGTAATTGAGAGAATAAAGTGTTAACAAATACTCCCCTTTACTCATCCTATTTTATAAGAATATATAGACCATAGGTACATACACTTGTAATTGTAGGCGCACAAAGATAACTCAACATAATTTTGTCTCTTAAAGAATTGAAATGAAGTAAATTGATTAAAAGATCAAAAGAACTTTGAATTGTATTTAGGACACAAAATTAGAACGAAAACCTAGAAGAACATATAAGACTTGAAATGAATATTGGCACGGGGGACATAGAGAGATGTCTAAGTATAAAATCATGAAGTTAGAAAGGCATCTAAGATTTGAACTAAAAAATTGAGATAAGAAATATAAGATGACATCTATGTAATTAATTTACAAACCTAATTCAAGGTAAAGGATTTAGAGAAGTATTTGGGCATTTATCTACTACAAATTTAGATAAATGTCCAGGCATTTACCAAACTTCTCACCAAGAAAAGTGTCTAGGCATTTACCCACTATAAACTTACAGAAGTGTCTAGTCATTTACTAGTTGCAAACTTAGAGAAGCGTCTAGGCATTTACCCACTATAAACTTACACAAGTGTCTAATCATTTACTAGTTGCAAACTTAGAGAAGTGTCTAGGGATTATCAAATTAAAAACCTAGAAAAGTATTTAGGCATGTGCTATATAAACTAAAAGAAGTGTCTAGTCATCTAAAAGGTCAATGAGATGAGATATAAAAATGATCAACATTGGGTATTTGTCAACATATTAATAAGACACAAAAAATATTACTATTAGGAAACTATCAGTAAGTAGGCTAAATAAGAGAAGCAACCAATCAACACTATATAGCTTCTAACAAGTCAACAAAACAAGTAAAATAAATGCATGAAAATAAAATTTCAGTCATGGATAGCTGATAGCCTTATTTGAGGAAGCATTTAAAATAAATGCGTGAAAATAAATTTTAAACATTAGATTGCCTTCAGTAAGCCAAAATATATAACATGCAAATACTTAAAAAATGAATGACGTTGAGACCGTTATGTAGGTTTTAAGAAGATGTAGTTAACATTAGAAGTAACAAGTAAATGTTTAGAAAATGATATTTTGTAGTAAGATCATCATAAAAATTTTGAAATAATATATTGATACTTGAAATAATATGCCCGTATGCCCCACATTAATCTCAATATGTCCGTAAACTTTGGTGTTATGCCAATATTAGAATTCTAGTTTATTCTTCTTCAAAATGATAAAATGAAAGTGCATAATTTAACTAAATTGTTAATTTTAAAATACCTGATGAGGCATCAATGAGATATAACTGACTTATATATTGAATAAACAATGGAAATTTATGTAAAATATATCGCGAGAGTAACGAATCAATACTTATTATGAGAGCAACAAAATGGGCTAAATGTATCATAAGAGTAAAAATACTATATTTTATGCTAAGGGTGATGACACCAAATATATTGCAAAGGTAGCATGATTAAATATACTACAAGAGTAACAAATAAACTAAATATTCAAAAGAACAATAAGATTGAAAATGTTGTAAAAGAAACAACGTTAGATATGTTGCAAGTGCAATATATAAATTAAATATATTGTAAGAGCAACGAGATTAAGCATATTGGAAGAGTGATAAATAAACTAAATATATTATAAGAGCAACAGAATTGAATATGTTACGAGAACAATGATAAACTAAACATATAGCAAAAGCAATAGCATTGAATATCTTGTAAGGGCAACAAGAATAGACTTGTAGCAAGAGAAAGAGATAAACTAAACATATTTTTAGAGTGATGGTATTAAATGTGTTGCAAAAGAAATGAGATTAAACATGTTGCCAGAGCAATAGATAAATTAAATATCTTGCAAGAGTGACAAGATTAGACATGTTGCAAAGGAAACTAATAAACAAAAGATATCACAAAAGCATCATAATTGAACATGTTATAAAAATAACATATAAATTAAACATATCACAAGAGTAAAGAAATTAGACATAATGCTAAAGCAACAACATAAAATAAATATATCACGAGAACGGTAAGGAATGTCATATTATAAGAGCAATTAAGATAAACATATAATAAGAAAGAATGAGAAGACATTTGAGATTGACTATAATATAGACTAAACTAAAAATAAATAAACCTATGCTTTTAAGAAAAATGTTGATAATAAAGTGCAATGGTTGTAAATGACAGAAATAAGACTATTGAATATATAAAACTAAAAGGTGTCACCTCTTTTGCAATTAACCATCCTGTCATTATTTTTTGAGATATCAACTGTTTAGAATGAAAGAACCACTTGAAAATTTAAAAAGAAGAAAAATTATTAGATAGAATGCCTAAATAAAATGATTAAATGTACAATCAATTTTTAGATCATAGATAATTCCTCTGTATTTGATTTGCTTGATTTTTGGCTTTGCCAAACTTAAGGTTCTAATTCCATCACAATAATTTATTTCATTTTTGCAGTCTTTAGTAAGGACTATTCTTAACTTATCTATCCTATTACCTTAATGTTGAGTGTGGAGTTTCTAATTTTGTTTATCATTTATCTCTAAATATCCTTTAATTATAAAAATTTCCATATTATTATTTTGGTAAAAGGATCCCCTTATATGTATGCTTTTAATGAATTTTATTATGCTTACTTAAATATGTCACTTTAATTCAAAATTGCAAGTTTAATAAAGGACTTAGTCTTAAGAAAATAATGATGAAATTTGGATGCTAGAAAAATAGGTCATATTTAAATTGAAACAAATAAGGTTAAAGTGATGGCAAAATTGAATTATTACCTTGCGAGGAAGAGGAAAAGGTGACAAGAAATATAATTATCAATTACATTGATAAAACGCATGTGTCTTCATCTTCGCTTAGATTGATCAAACCCTTAAAAATGTCTTGCTAAATGATGATGATTCTTGAATTGACTATGACATAAGATGCTAAAACCTTCCTAAGGAAAGATCCTCTTTTATGTACAAACTTATAATGCAAGGATTATTTCCATATAACTTTCAATTTGTATTATCTGCCCCTTTTAATTAGGCGACCTTTTGTCTTTCGTTATCTAGGTTGTATTAACTAGTTTTTAACCTATAATTTTTCACAATCTAATTGATTCTTAGGTTATTGTTAATTTATTTTTAATTAGTGAGCTTCTTAATTATTTTTTATACTCTAACTTTTGATTTGATCTTTGTTTTTTTGTTTTGACCAAATAAGTTCTCTCTATTTTATTTTGAAGGACATTTTTGTTTAAGATACCAATCATTGCCTCTACACATAACAAACT